>JBAMCP010000008.1:0-76227 GCA_037075105.1 Lissocephala sabroskyi
TTAATTAATACGAATGCCCTGGCAGGAGACAAAGGTTAATTAAAAATATTTCATGTAATCCCCGGGCTTTCGTTTTCAAGCGTTAATTTATGTAGAAAGTTTGGAAAATGGTCCCCCCAGCCGGGGAAGTAGCTTTTTTTACCCGAACGCCTTACTAATTTATGAATACTAAATCGCATTTTGATATTTGCCAGCGGGAAACTATTTAGAAGCCTAAGCCGCCCTCGGAAGGGGGCTAGGTGGCGGTCAGCAAAATCCACTTGACTGACCCCAACGAAAGGGTCACTCGATGGCCTAAACTACCAACCGGATGCTGGGTAGCCTCGGTTGGGCGCTAGCAATTCGGTTGGGCGCTTGATTGAGGGACCCGCATGCCTGGAACATTTTAAATATTTACAAAGATTTTTTCATGCTTCTGGCATGTTTTTTCCAACCACCAACCGACTGGCAGTGTCAAGTGATTTGTTCATTTTTTGGTCGACAGCGTCCGCAAAAAGGAAGTTCGCCTTCAAATTCCCCTCTTCAACAAGCAACCAAAAAAAAAAAACAAGAATCCCCGGTCAAGTCATGGACAGCAAAGGTCGGGGTCCCCACTTCAATGGCTGTGTGTGTGGGTGGGTGTGTCCTTTTCGGCAGAGTGTCAAAAAGCGTTGGTCAAAAAACCGTATGGCAATTATTCAACACAATTGAATATGAAGTGTGGCCGCCGGCGACAACCGAACGCCGGGCCAGGGAGCCTTTCTATCCCAGACCGGCAGCGGCAACAAAAAAAGTTGAAAATTCTGGGCAAATAATGAAAAATACGTACACCCACATCACGCTTTTTTTAGCTGTCTGCACACACACACCAACACACTCACCTACCCGAAAGTTCCCAGCACTTTTCAACTCTTTTGGGCAACCTTTTCAGGGCTACCATCGTCACCGCCATGGCCAGAGAGTTGCCGGTGTTGCTGTTGTTGTTGTTGTTGCCGTTGTTGTTGGCTGCCAGTGGCTGGCAATTTTTCGGTGATAAAATATTTAAATTTAATTAAGGCCACCGACGAACAACACGAGCAGCTTTTTGAGGGGCAATGATGATGGCGGTGGTGGCTCGCCAGGGCAGCTGGACCTTTGCCACTTGCCACGACCACTCGTCACTTCCCAGTTGTTTTGTTGGACGGACAGAGCCTTTTAGTTGTTCGCTTTGTTGCTGTTGTTGCCTTTGCATTTGTGCAGTGCGTTCGAAGGCTTTGAGGCGCCGGCTCCACGCAAGGAAATTCATTAAAAATTTTTGCTTTGATGCTACCAAAATTCTTTAAACAAGTTTCTTTGTACTTTTGGCATTTGAAACACCGTCGACCTGCCGCCCAACCACAGCTGCTTATGAACTGCCTGAAATGCCCCCCCACTCAAGCTGGGGTGGGCTTTGGGGCTTTCTAATTAAACGGCGCATGCAAAAGTTGTCACTTTCCGATTGGAAAGAAGGTTTCAAAATATTTGCCCAGAAATTAAAATTGAGCCGAAATTGTTGGAAAAACAAAAGTTTGGTCATTTGCCTCTTTGTGACTTAATCGACGGCAACGAGCGAAACTTAAGACCCACCAACAACCGCAGCCAGCAGCGGCCATGTCGTTGTTGTTGTTGCCAGAGTTGCCGAGTTCTCTCAACTATTTTGTGGATGTGTTGCTGCTTCTTTTGGAGCACGCAAACTTTTGATCTTGCGCTGGGGTTGTTTTATCTTCTTGGCTTGTTTATGTTTATGGGTATTTTTTGTTCTTCTCTGCGGCCTGTGACGGGGAGGAGAACATTTAACATTCTAGATGAAAGTATTTATGGAATTATAATAACAGAATTCGCTCTGTTGGCTGGAGAATTTTTAAAACTATTTCACTTTCCATTCCTCTTTGTGTTAGGCCCAAAGCAAGGAAACAAAGATTTTAGTTTGAAGTCAAAGAAGCAAATTAAGCACTGAAATTGTTAGGGAAGGAGACAGAGAAACTCTGACAATGCTACCGAATTTGCTCATTAAGCCGAGGCCCAGGCAATCAGACTGCAGTTGTCTTTTTATTAGGGCTGCCAAATTCCTTATTTTTAGCAGATCTGCCCGCAGTTGACATCTGGCCACAATTGAAGGTCTATGCGGCCAATCAATGAGGATGCAAGTTCGTTAGGCTTCGCCTGCTTTCACAGGGGTTAATTGGTTTTGTGCCGACCAAAACTTTAATCTTGCAACAACTGAGTGCTGCATGTGGCTTGTCGGTAGAGTCCAGCGGTTGACCAATGTGTACCTGCGTGTCACATTAAAAATTCTATTGTTTGTCTTGCCGCTAGGATTCATTTTGGGCCAGCAGAATGGGCGAGGACTGGTGGCCTCGTGTGTGCGAGCGGAGAGGGAATCAGAGGATAGGGAAGAAGGGGAAACAAAGAAAGCCAGCCCAACAGCAAAAAGGTAGCCAATTTTTCTTGCATTTGCGACGGCACTTGGCAGGAGGCGGGCTCGGTTCTCGGGCCTCCCGGTTTGCTGTTTGTCAAAATTGCCATTTCAAGCGTGCGGCAATGAAAAGCAAACTTTTTCAACGCACTTTGTACACACGCATCGCTTCTTGCATTGCCACCGCCCCGAGTCAGCGGGCAGGTTGCAGTCCCTGTGTGTGTGCGGTCCTATTTCACGCCCAGGATATGGCAAACTGCTGGAATGGTAGCAGACTGTAGAGCAAGGACTGCCGACTGGCAGCCGTACCACAGCCACAGCATAAAAATTGGCACACGGGGCGTATACGAAATTAAAATGCACTCAGCTGAAAAATTGGTTTTCTCGTTCTTGACAAACTTTGAGTGATTTCTGAAAGCCTCTAACGACTGCCAACGAGCCGACAGTCCCGACCAAGGGCTCTACTAGCAATCACAGCCACAACAACAGCGCCAACCCAAGTAGCCTCCACCGTCGGAATGAAGGCAGACAAAGTGTTGCGTTTCCAAATTTCATTGTTTTTGTTTCGAGGCCAGCTGGGGTAAATTGTTTTTAAAGGACCCAAGTCAAATGAAGCAGAGAGAAAAATTCAAAAGAACTTTAGAAATCACAGAATATCGCCCGACCCGCCTGGGTTTCCCGCCTCATTAACAACCCGTTTGGCAGCAGCCGTCGCTCCTTTTGCTCATGAGGTTTTATTTCTTCTTGCAGGTTAAACAATCAAAATAGCCAACCTATCAGCTGCACAGGCGGCCAGTCCCACGGCTGTGGGGCTGCGCTTCGTGGGCCTGCTACCCTGCGCCCTGCCCTGCAATTGGCCAGCTGGAAGCCCCACCAAATCCTCCAAGCCCCTGCGATCTGCAATGCGCTCTTCAACTGCTCCGTATGCTCTGCCTAGTTGCTCTGCAACCTCAAGCAATTGCATGGATTGCGCTGGCAAGCAAATCTACGAGCACTTGCCAGCTCCCCGCATGCTGCAGCCGCCGGCCACCTCACAGATCAACTGCATCACCACCCTGCAGCAGACGACGACAACGCAGCACCTGCAACAGCTTCCACTGTCGGTAGAGCCGCCCTCCTGCCCGCCCGGTGGCTGCAGGCGGCAACGGCAGCTCGATACTAATCAAGAAGGCGGGGCGAGGGCTCCTCCGCCAATGCTGTTGCTGTTGGCACCGCCACACCAGCCAGCGAGGGCCGAGGAGACAAATCCGCCCGTTAAGCGCTTGCTGCCAACGCACATACCGCCGCCGCCGCGGCCACCGCCTTTCCCGCTGCTGCTGCCGCCGGCCCAGGGGCCGCAGCTACCGCCACCGCCCTTGCCTTACCCGTCAACGCTGAAGCCACCGCCGGGTTCTCCTGCAAGGCTAACCGTGAGCGATGTGATGCCTTTGAAGGCGGCTGCTGCGGCTGCCATCAGTGCCCACCAGCAGGTGAGTTGAGTGCCGCCCATTTGCAGCTCGCCTTGAGTCAATCTGAGCTTGGAGCTCGACACGCTCCGCTGGGTGCCATTGACGGGGAGATCTTTATACGCTTGTAAAATTTTCCAATTTGCGAGTCTCATGGACAACGACAACAACGGCACGTATACTTAATATTTATTAAGCAGCAAGAGCAGCACAGCTTCCATTTACATAAACATAAAAGACAAACAACAACAGCAGCAGCGGCAGGGACAGCGGCAGCTACAAGCTATGCAACTTAGTTGCTCTAACACCTCCTCGCCGGTCCAATGGTCGGAGTGGAGAGGGCGGGCGTTGCTCAGCTGAAAATCTGCATGTATGTTGGGCAGATTTAACGGAACAGCAACAACAGGAGCGCTAGGGCCGGCAACAAAATCAAAGTTACATGGCAGGAAATACCCAGGAAGGTGGTAGCGGAAGTTGAGGGCAGACAGACGGACAGCCCCGCCCTGGCAGGATGGCAAAACTAATGCATAACCTAGTAAGATCATCAACACGAAATTTTACAGCAAACTCGTGTCCAAGGATGTGAAATAAACTGGTTGCTTTGTAGCCAATGGAATGACTGGCGGCCCTGTTCGCAGTTCCTTTCACCTGCCCGGCATCCTCGCCTTCCATCGGCCGTCGTCATCGTGTGCAGTGTCCTGCGCTCAATGACTTTTGCATTTAATATGAGTGAAAGAGCTGGGGAACAGCAAGAAGGTAGTAGGACAGGCAGTTGGCACCCAAAAAAAAAAAAACAAGCAAACCTGTTGGAGGACTTTGTTGGCGAGCTGAGCTGGCCAGTCCGGCGGGCCTCGATGGGGCGCGGCGGTGCGTGGGGCGAGTGACATGCAAAACGCGCTCTTAAATTACGGCAGGTGAGCGAGGGGCGGTTGGAGAGTTGCCTGGCCATCTGGCAGTGAAATATATTCCACTTTGCTGCCCACCCTCGGGCCGTGGCCGCTTTGAGCTCGCTCGCTGGTCGAGCTCGTCCATTCGCCTTTCCTTTTGGATTGTCCAATGTTCGTTTATTTGACAGCGTTGCTGTTGCCGTTTTTGGTGCAGTTGTTGTTGCTCTCTGCTTGTGCATAACAGATAAGGTTGTCCTGATTAAGGATCTACACAGCGCAGCGAGTGAGCGCGGGCGCCTGGCGGGGCCGCGAGTGGGCAGCGCCTTCAACGTTTCACTTGCAGTTTTTGACGACTTTATGCGCTTCGCTCGTTGGAGTGGTCAGCAGGCGAAGAGTCTTTCACGTCCTTTTTGTTTGCCTTATACTTCCATGGCTGCTGTGCCAAATTACAATATAAAAATTCATAAGTTTGCTGCAAGCAATTTCAGTTTTGATGACAAGTTGCCGGCTTCTTGCCGCTCTGTCGCCCGATCGTCCGCTCCTTCGTTCTGCTCTCATCGTCCTTGCACGCACTTGGCAAAGTGGTTGTCGGTTGTCTGTCTACTTCAATCTGCATTTCATTTGGGTTATTTCTTAGAAAATGTTTATATTTCATGAGGTTTCATTTCGCCCACCTCGCCTGGCTCCTTGCTCCTTCTCTCCGGCATCACCTCTGCTACCATTTTGTCTATCACCGGGTGACCATTTTAAATAAACATAAGCAAAATGCATATCCTTTATGCTCATTCAAATGTGCTTAAGTAGTTTCCCCTCCGCCCCAATAAGTAGGCAACGAAAACAGCAACGCCAACGAAGCCGGCAACGCAACGACAACTCAACTGAAATGATACCCACCGACCGCTGAGCCCTCGCTCTGCTTTTTTGCACATTTGAATGTTAAATCTTTCATGAAATACCTTTTTCCATATCGCTTTATATGTGTGTATTTTACCACCAACTGTTTGTCCATCTCACTGACTGCCTGTCCGTCTGCCGCCCGTCCATTTGCCTGTTTGTTGTGCGGGTGAAACATATCCAAAATGCTCCTGTCGCTGGCACATGTATAAATGTGGCTGTTGGAGTGTGGGCGTGGCCGGCTGCGGTCTCCTTTCAACTTAACAATGCCTTTTGTTTCGTTTGTTTTTCCTGTTGACCGACCCCATCCACTGCCATCGCCTGAAGTGCCGCCTTCCTACTGATCCGTCTGTGTCTCTGTGTTTTTTAAACACCGCCATCATACACAATGCATTTTATGTTTGTGCTTGGCCATGGCTATAATGGCCTCAGCCCACCCCGGTAATCTTATAGAGTCCACCTCTCGAACTATCATCCTTCTGGGCAGGTCGAGTGCATTTCGAAATTGTACTTTCTTCTCACATGAGCTTCCCCTGTCTCTCGGTGAGTGGGTTGCCAGCCTGTTTATGTTTTTCTTTCATTTTTGCACTCTGCTCGGTCCCAGTGCAGCCTCCAAAGTGTATAATGGTTGCCATGCCATAATTTTTATCTGCTGCCGCTCAGCTTTGAGTGCCTGAAATCGGCTTTTGGTGTTAGTAAGGTTTTGCTGCTTTGCTTGATGGTGGGTGTGATTTGTTTCCACAGCCTTTCACTAAAAAATTGTGCATATTATTTACGAACTCTTAGCGCTTTGTTCATTTACAGAATTAACAATTCTCAATCATTAAAGATAACAAAATTCCATTTTTAAAAAAGAATTATTAGATTGGTTTTGAATATTTTATTTTTTACCAAAAAAAAAAAAAGCTTCGTTCGTTCACACGAAAATTTTTAAAATCAGCAATGGTCAATTTCCATTTAGATTCGGACTGTGGGCTTCTAAAAGCCCATTTGATGTTAGGCGACACAAAAAGGCAAAAGGTACTTCACGCATATGTGAATTTTGTTTTTCCTGGATTTAGTTCTGTCCAACGATTGTTCAGGATGGGAAAGGCATTAACTGCAGCGGAAACAACAACAACGCAGCAGCAAAAAGAGCGTTGGGAAAGCATAAAAAGTGCCGAAATTTCGACCTCTCAACAATCCTGAAAAAAGGCTTTTCGGCAAATGCAAAGGAGGGGATAAGGGCCAGGGCTCAGTGCCAGTGGAGTTGCCTGGCTGGCTTTCTGGCTGGTTGGCGAGACTCCATTGGCCTAATGGCCCCGGGGCCAAATGTGATGCGTAAGTGAATTCATATTTCATATACCGTCAGCCATGCACAACAAACCAAACCCAACGAGAGAGCTCTCTACCCGAAAAAAACAAAAAAAGAAGAACGGAGAAGAGGAATTGAGACACCGCTGGCAAAGTGCACATTGGAGGACTGTAAAAGACAGCAGAGCGAAAAGGGTGGGACAGCGCTGCGAGGTACTCAATGGGGTGGCTGTAATTTGTTGACTTTATTTGAGCCAAGCAGTTCACTCAGCTGGTCAGTCAGTTGGCCAGACGTCCAGTCAACTGAAGAGCTGGCGGAAACGCCAGGACAGCGCATCGCTAGCCGATTTTATCGTAACTTTGCGTAAAGCAAAGCATCGTCCTTGTCCTGTGAAATGTAAACCGCTTTTTTGAAATTCCACAGCTCAAGAAATGCGATATTCAAGCCTTGGGATACAATATCAAAGAGCATCTTTTGTGGCAGCGCTGACAGCGTTGGCAACAAAGCTTGACAGCACAAATGGTAAATTGGACAAACGACATAAAAAGGGAAGAGCCAAGGAATTGCAAAAATCAAAAGATTGCCACTGAACTGACCCGATTCCAAGGAGCTTCCTTGCCTTGAAAGCTGCTGTTAGTGTTCAGCGCCCATTCGCGACATTAACAGCTCGCCAGCTCAACTGTGGTGACTTTCTCGCCTTTCACAGAGCCTTTGCAGTGGCAATGGGCAACGAACAGCCGTGACGGCCACAGAAATGCGCCATTGGGTGCTTAAGGGCTTTGCCAGCCTCCCTGGACCTGACATGGCCGGGAGCTCTGTTAATTTAATCTGCGTATTGGCCACGAGGTGGCGTTTATGGCAGCGCGCTGGTGTTGAATAGACCGAATTTCACCGCATACACAGCCAACAGCGTGTGTGCGTGTGTGTGGCATTGAGTTACCAAAAGTCTTTTAAGCGCTGCTCGGATGAAAGGCTGCCGTTGTCTGTCCATTGGGGAGGCGTCTCCATGGCCTGAAATGTCACTGTGGTTTCTGTTGTTGCTACTTCAGAGCTTTTACCACAATGCACACGAGCGTTTGATTGTGGGCGTGTGTGTGTCAAGTGGGAGCTCCCGGTTTCTTTCATCATCACAATCGAGAGTGGCCGCCGTTGAATTGCATTTCATGGGGTTTTGGATTTCTTGGGCGCCACAATTCAAAAAGCAGAAGCCGCCCGAAGCTTTGGGAGTCGGAAGAATAGCATTCAGTGCGTAAGGGCAATGAGATGAAAGGACGTGAAAACACAAACGTCCTGTGTACAATTGTACTTGTTTCTGTTCACTGAATAGTTTCGATTTTATTTTTTGCTGGGAGTTTTCTTTCGCATTGTCGTTGCCGTTAAGGTCAAACCGCCAACAACACGAATTAAATGCAATTGACAGTTGCAATTTCCAGCGCGCTGTCAGCCCAAATCCCAATTGCCCCCCCAGAGAAACAACTGGAAAATATTAGCACAAAAACTAAACTGTAACACAATAAAATGCAACCTCAACTGACAACAACCGAAGTCGGCCCAGCCCGATCCGAGCAGGGTGTGTGTGCTCCAAGGGGAATGCCGTACGGCCAAGCGAATCCGTTACGCTGCCCAAGGACAATGCGAATGACAGCGGCAAAGCCACGGCTGTCAAATTAGAGGAGCGGCTCCGTCGAGCGAGAAACTTTCCAATGGCAACCAGAAGAATTGCTAAATAAAAGCGGCGTCAAAGTTTAACTGGCCAGGCTTAAATCAGAGACTGTCTGTCTGCCAAGCAAAGGATGCGAAGTAACTGAAATTGATAGGCTTTCCGGAGATGCGTTTACCTGACTGCGGGAGGAGGGGCTTTCAATTGCCCCTTGGCCAAATGTCAGTTGGTTTGCTTAAAGACCATCATAAATTGCAGTCACCGAATGCTGACTGCTGATGACCATAAAAACACAAACCCTCCAACTCCATTGGCATTAAAAGGAATCGGCATTCAATACATGAAATAATTTTAAATGCCAACCGGCTCACTTGGCTTTTGTTGTTGTCGTTGTTGGACTTTTTGCTTGTTGTTTTTGGTGCTGCAAATATTTCTGGAAATTCTTTCAAGGCTTATTTTGAAATTTATTCAATGGAAAATTGCTGGCATAACTTTACCAGGCGCTGCCTCGCCACCCGGTCGGCGGTTGTTGGTTGTTCGTTCGGCCGACGATGGCCTTCATTGCGGCGAGGGCGGTGGAGGGAGAGGCCGGGCCAGAGCATAAATAAAAGTGAATGATGCGCACAAGAGGCATTGGCATATTAGGAGAACAAACAACCACTCAGCCACACACACATACACACGCGTACACCCACAAGTTGAGGAGATGTTTGGTTGGAAGTGCATTCAGGTCGATTTATTGGCATGCAACGGTAGAATGGCCATAACCACGAAGCCCACCTGCCGAAATTCACGATGAGTTGTTAGTTCTCGTCGATGCCTTTCAACTGCCATTAGTTGCTGCCGTTTGAGAACATTGACAAACTTGCGGATCGCCAGACATTGTGGCCCTTGCCAGTAAGCTGCTTCATTACCAGGAAAACGGACCCATCCGTTTGCCGTTTCGAACAGTCGAACAGCCCGACAGCCGACAGCCCACAGCCCGGCAACCTGGCATCCTCCCTTGACTTTCTCTCATCCCCATCAATCTTCATACACGTGCGGCGAGTTGTTGTTTGTGTTTCGAAGGCGGGAGCGGTTGGTTTGTTTATCTTTGGCACTGGTCCAATGTGCACGTCTTTATTTTCAATAACAAATAAAAATGCCGTGACTACAACGTCAAATAAATTGCAACCGGCAGCCAGCGGAACCGCAATGCTCACCGTTGCCGAGGCAAAGCTTTTCCGCCTCTCTCAGAACCTCACAACCAGCTTGTACGAGCCTCGGAAAAGGGCATTTCATTGTCGGCTATGCTTCTTCGGGGTGGGGTCTGTGTGAGTTCATTCATTGCCGTCCTGCCGCTGCCACCACTTCTGTCGGTGGGCTCGTCGGCAGGGATGGAGGGCGGGTGGTTACAACATTTTTCGGCATTTCCGTTGCTTTCCCCATTTAATTGGGCGTATAATTGATTGGAGTTGTCGTTGTTGTTGTTGCTCCTTTTAATTCCATTTGATTCGGCGCTGCGGCTGGCCTGCTTTCTTCAGTTTATTTTCTTTCGATTCGTTCGGTTTTGTTACATTTGAAAATGTTTTAGACCAAGTTTTCTCATCTATTGATTTGCGCGTGCCGCCGCCAGCAATGAAACTGAGACCCAACCGACCGCCAGTTGCCCTCATCGTCAAGTCCTTGGCCGAAGTTTTCGAGGCACCGCAGCTGCGGCTTGGCGGTTGCCTGTCGTTTGCCTTTATAAATTTTATTGTGTTTACTTGTATTTTGTGGTAATTAATTATATTTGCCTTTGACTCGACGAAGAATGTCAGTTAGCCTCTAATTATCATTCTAGTTCCCCGGGCCCACCGCCCAACTGCCACCACGTAAATTCGAGCCTGAACGATGGTCATATCTTTTTTGTGCTGGCTGGCATTGTCTACAGGTTGTTTGACATTAATTGATTTATTTGCCTTTTACATAAATTAACCGTCGACTGCTATTTTGTTTCACATTCAATGGGCCGACCGACCGGCGAGGCGGTGGAGTTGCTTTGATGCTGGTTTATTGAATTTGCCTTTGACTTGGTGTGCGGTGGGTTAATTAATTAGCAGAACAGTTGCCGATTAACAGGCCCCCATCCAAGCTGAAGAGGTTCTTCTGGGATTCAGGTGACCTCCGAATATTCTACGTTTTTCTGTTTAGATCTTTAAGAAATCGTGTCACTGAATTAATCACTCAGTGCTCGTTTAAGCTGCCTTGAAGTTCGGTGCTATTCACCATGCTCCTTATGGTTAACCTAGTAGTTTCCGCAGAGTAACCACTTCAATGAAGTGCGAAAAAGTGCGGCAAAAGTTTTGACAGCGCGGAACATGCAAAACAAAAAAGGCAAGCGAATTACCCCCAACAGTCAAACTGTCAATTAGACGGGGGCAATTAGCTTGGCTTTCGATTTGAGCGGCTCGTGAGGGCTGAAGGCTGCGGATGTTTTCCTGTCAGCCTGCATTTATGAAGTTTCCTTCGAGTTCAAGGGACTGCCGGGGCCAGGGAAAAGACGGAGATCGGAGCATAGCGTCCGTCCAGCCAGAAGACAAATGTTGGCCCACAAATTCCAAATATGCCGAGTGCAAAATTTATGCCTGCCGAATGAACAAACAACTTTTGCGATAATTGGCCAATTGCAAGGCAGGCTGGCTGGCAGGCAGGTAGCTAGCAGATTAGGCAGCCCGGCAGCCAGACAAGCCACTTGATTTATACCCAGTATTCGCCCGCCGGTTGGCATAATAAACAAAAGCAGCGGCGAGCAGTGGCGAGTCTCCTAACTGCAGACAATTGCATGTGAACATGGAATTCGTCCCTAATGACCACTCAAAATACAAAACATTTACTGCTCCAGCACCAGCATCGGAGACTCCTCCGGCTGTCTGGATTTTTGTGCTCTGCAGGTGATAAGAAGATAAATGGACCCGACTGTCGATGGGTGTGTGCGGCGCGGGGGCCTGGTCAACACAACTAAAGCGCAACATGCAAATGCCGAGCGGGCCAATGCACAACTTTTGTCGGGCTAATAAATTCATTGGAATTGATATAAGAAAATTGCATCTGAAAGTTTTATGAGGCAATAAAACAGCACGCAGATCGTAGACAACCGACCCACCGACCACCGACTACAATGAGCAAATAAGCGGGATGCCAAAGTCGAAGGCCCCCACTGCTCGTCGCTGTCCGTTGGCCGTTGCTTGGGATATGCAAAAATGCCGGCGAGACAATTCCGAATGCCTTCTCCGTTCTCCGTACCCTCGGCAATGTTCGAATGGAAATTATGAGAGGCGTTGGTAAGTTGCCTGCTCTTCCTTTTGTGGGCCAAGTTGCATGTGTGGCTGGCTGGCCGGCTCCGTCGACGGCATATCAATGCCGTTTGCTTGGCAACATTTGGCATGCCGGCCCGGCCTATTGCTCATACGCCGTGCGGTCCCGATATGCAATGTTGCGTGTCGCTTTTCCGGCCCTGCTGTCACGCCGCTTCCGTACTTTTGCCGATTGATGCTGCTGCCCAGTCCGTCTACTTGCCCGTCCATCTCCACGTCGGCCCAGCCAGACGCTGGCGTGTTGTTGAGACCGAGCTCTGGTGAGTGATGTCCGTATGGCCAGTTCGTAGGGCGTGCCGCTCGGACCATTGTGGCCGACCGGAGCTAATTTATAGTGGCTTGAAATGGGGCTGCATGCCAAACAGGCAGCTGTCAAACATGCTCCGCTCTATGATCTTACAATCGGACTGGAAGTTGGCTTTTCGGATATGCCAAGCAACCTTGCGGTGGCTGTCATATTTCCCACAGTCGATGAGCTAAAAGCTGCCACTTTCCTAGGCAATTGTAGCAATTGCATTGCCCACTTTGACGCATGGCTAATTGCACCTGCCTCCTTCGCATCTAACCTGCCGCGTGCACCCTGCAACGTGCACCCCTCATTAATCAGCCCCGTCCATTATGCAGAAAAAGAAGCGAATACAGGACGCATTGCTGCGGAAGCGGAAATGCTGGAAATTCAACACGCAGGCGGTAAATCACGCAAAGAGGCATAAACAGCAACTGCCACGCACACAAGGTCGTCCCCAATCGGCTCGAGTGTGCGTGTGCATATGTGTTTGTGGTGGGTGAAGCCTTTCTGAGTGACCATTTTGCTGGAAAAGTTTTCAATATTTTCAACGCTAAAATTCGCTCAAATTGGCTGCATCGAAATCACAGCAGCCCCGCTCCGATTTGCATAAAATGGGCCGATGAGTGCCCCTAATTGTATGCTAATATTCGTGCCGTTGAAGCAACAAATGCCACCGGCCCCCCACGCAACCAGTCGGCCTTTTATTTCTTGTTTTAATTCGAAATCTCCATTCAGTCACCCACACGTGATACGATTTTTGACATAAAAATTTACGCTAATGGGATTTGCATGTAGACAGCGTCACGCTGCCCGTGTGTGCGTGTGTGGCGTGTGTGTCTGTGTGTGTTTAATGGCAAAGGCTTGGCTCAGTAATTATCCCGAACATTAATGACTTTGGCAGCCCATTGGCAACATTGTCAGTCGCATATCGCATATCCGTTTGTCCCGGGATTCATTAGAAAGCGTTGAGCACTTGAAATGAAAATAAATCGAATCACAACGACTTGTTAATACCTTCTCGATCAATTGTCATTGCTGCCCATAAACTACTCAGCGATTACGTGTTGATTTAATATTTTTTCAATCACCATTATTACCTTTTTAATCTGAACGGCTTGATGGACACCTCAAGAAGGCGCTCTTTGTGGGTTTCTAAGATACAAATGAATTTTAGAATATCACGGAATGGATTACAAATTATAAATGAAAGAAACTTGAGCTGAATTAAAATAGCAACAAGAGCGCGGTGCGAATGTTGGCGGTTTGGGAATTAAAATCAACAAAAGACGAAATTTGATTTGGCTGGCGGTCTTTAAATTACAAATAAGACGGCGACCAGCGGCGACGACAAGTCAGCGACGTCGACGAGGCGTTTTACGCATGTTTTGCCCGTCTTGCCTGTCAGGCATGTCAGTCGCCTGCCAACGTCCCACCAATAGCCCCAAAACACACAACATATTCCTGTCACCAGCAACAACGGCAACAGCAGCAATAACAACTCTCGTCGGTTGTGGGCTGCTTGGGGGTGGCAGCGATGGCTGCGCTCGCTGGCCTGGCCTGGCCGAGCCTCAAAACAACGAAATAATTTAATTTCGCTTGCCATGTTCGCCACAGGCTATCGTTGTCCGCCTGCTAAATTTATTTTATTAAAAAATCCTCGGCTTTTATTTTTTTGTTACGAGTACAAACAAGAGTAACAAGAAATGAAACCAAATACTTCAAAACGAGCCAACAAACAAATGAAAAGGGCCGGACGGCCCGTAGGATCAGACCAAGAAATCAGCGATCGGCCGTGGAAACTCAGCTTTTTTCTGCTCCTTACAATTTATTTGTTCATTCAAAAAAAAAAAAAAAAAGAAAAAAACGGGCCTCCGTCGGCTGCCGTCGGGGCTGTCATGCATTGTAAATGATATTAAGAGCGGTTGTTTTAATAAATAAAATAACTTCAGTGCTATTTGGCGGCACATAATTCGAATTGTCCGGCCCCTCGCTTTTGGCCAAAGGTCAGTGAGCGTTAAAATTGCCATGTGAATTTCTCCAGACGGGCATTTTTATACTCTGCCCTTGCAGGCGACTATAAACAGAGTATATTGGCCCGTTAAAGCTTCTAAAAGCGTGACTTTCCAAAATCAGGATGGTAGCAAAACGAGTCGACTACTCTTTGAGCAAATAATAACCCTCGGCCTCTTTTTTGTGGATTTAGTTTGTTTCTTAAATCTTAAAGTTGGTCTACTTTTTTTCAAAAGAAATACGGCCAAGTTAAAGGACATCAGCAAAACGAGCTCGATTAAGATTTAGGCCTTTGCTTTAGGATATCTTCAACTCAGTCAATCTTCTTATCAATCCATTAATGACACTCAGTGGCGGGCAGAGTATTCAAGATTTGTTGGGCCAAAGTTTGGGCTCTGTTCTAATTTTTCTGGTTCTTTTTTTTTGGCTTGTTTATTTGTTTGTGGTCGGTTCCCCAATATATATGTGTGCGGGAGGCTGTTCCCCCGCATCCTGTGCCTTTATTAGCCAAACTAATCATGACCCTTTGTGGCCAACACGTGGTTGCGTGGCCCCATCCTCCAGTCGGACAACTAAAAATTATTGCCATAGACAGCAGGGACAAGGGAAGGTCCCCTAAGTAAACAACAAACACACACGCGCCCACAAAAAAAGGAGGCAAAGAAAAAAATGAATCTGCCAGCAACAACAATGCCATGAGTAGGAGAATAATGGGAACCCGGCCAGGCCGGGCTCCATTTTTCCTGAGGCTTGACCAGCCCCCAAATCCTCCAAGTGTCATTCGGTGGTCGGACCATAAACGCGCATCATGGGCGGCGATCGTGATTGTTTGCTGGGCCGTGTTATTTTTTAGTTTCTTGTGGAATTCCGCACATTAGGAGCGCTGTTAATTATGTCCTTTTTGTCCCTTTTATGTCACAATTTTCATTTCGCAACTCCGAATAAACAAAACGTACGCTTGGCTGGCCCTTTCAACCCCCAACTTTCGCTTTCGGTCCCTTGGGTGGTGGACTGACCGGCCAGGCCCACTGGCTGTGGGCGTGTGACCGACAGCAGTTAAATCCGCTGACCTTTTTTCGCCTAACAACGCCCGCCGCAATTGTCCTGCCAAGGTAAACAAATATGCGTATGGCAAACTAACTACATTGGCCATTGGCATTGCAATGGCTGCTGTGAGGATTGCGTCCTCACACACACGCACACGTGTGCAGAGAAATGTGCCCATTTATTTGGGCATGGGGGCGGGGCTGGCTAGTTGCTATAAAATTCTATACGAAATGTCCATTTGGACTTTTAATATGCCCGAGTAATGTCTGCATTAACTGAATTCATTTGCTGGGCCACACGATTTGAACAACCGCCAGACCATTTCACCTTCATTGCCCCCTTCCCGGGCGGCCCTCAGAGTCTGTGTTCGCCACGGAAGGGGACCCGGGGTTTTAATGGGTGCTCGACAATGTCTTTCGTCCGGTTGTCCAACCGTGTGTGTGTGTGTGTGCTTGGGGTGTGTGTGTGGCAAAACAAATTTATGCTGTGCTACTTGCTGAAATTGGATTTTCCCCCCTTTGGCTGGGGCGACGCTCTTTCTGAACTATCTGGAAGTGTAATCTGCTGGACTCCCTGTTGTCATTTGGTTAGCACTTCGTTGGCAAGAAACCCAAGACGGGAGGCAACGAGAAAGCAGGTAAATCGGCCGGCTAAACTAGCCGACAAAGTTTCTAACTTGTGGATTTGTTTCCATTCCGAACTCACCACTTGTAATCCTTTTTAATGATTTCGCTGACCATTCGAACAGCACTCCACCGCTCCTGGTCAGCCAAGGAGATCTGCAGACGACTAAAAGAATTGGGGGAAAAGCCTGCAGGTGACAGTCGGAGGAACAAGAATAAGATTTCAAATTAAATTTAAAGGAGAAGCTTCAAGGACCAGTCCCCGGTTAGATGTGTTTTCTCCTGCGAAAAGAGCATTCAATTGTGGGCAATTTGGTGCTGCGATCATCCCTTCTTCGCCTGGGTGGTCAGTCTCAGGTCTCTCATTATTTTTGGGCAAACAACCGTCGCCGAGTCTCCAGATGCTCGTAATCAAGTTGAATGTTTCAATTAGAATTAGTCCGACTGCTTAGTTCCTCGCCCTTGCCCATTGTCCTTGCTGCCTGGTGTTGCTGCTTTTTGGCTGAATCGGCGGGGGTGTTGTAAATTAAATGCAATTGTCACGCGTCGGACGGTGAACAGGACGAGTTATAAATTTCACTTTTGGGAACTTTGCTGGGCGCGTGCAGCTTTAAAATGCTAATTGCAGCCGTAAAATTGTATTAACTCTTTTTTTTTTGTATTTTCAGAATGGCAAATTGCCCGGCAGCAACCTGCCAGCCTTGCGGGCCATGGAAATGGCCCTGCTTACTAATTCGTTTGCCCAACGCCGACCGCTTGAATCTGATGATGCCGATGGCTCTGAGGAAATGGAGTACATGATTCCATTGCACAGTGAGTAGTCCTGGCCTCATCTCCATCTCTTTGCCCTCTTCAGTCCTCGTCAGTGGCGAGATTCAATTAAAAATTTGTGTTGGCCACGTGTTGGCCGGCGTGCGTGTCCTGCGGGCCGGCTAGGTCAGTGGGCCGGACTTCGTTTCAATTTTGCGTTGCCGTTATGCGTTCTCGCCTTATCGGGGGGCCCCAAATTGAAATGAAATCTTGACACAATCAGCATGCACACATACATGTGATTAAGTTAAACACTGGCCATCAATTATGGCCGCAACGAGGCGGAGCAGCGACAGCAACAGGAGCAGCCCCGGCGGCGGCAAGCAAAGAAAAACAGAAAGATTTTCTAAGCGTTTTCGGTCGGCAGCTGAGAGCCGCAATGAGAAAAGTTTTTAAGCTTAATAAATTTATGCGGCAACAGCAACAACAACAGCAACAACAGCGACAACAACGACAACATCCCAAGAACATGGACAACAATCAACGTTAAGCGGCAAAAAATTGTCAACTTATGCGTTGTTGGTATTAAAGTTGCCGTTGTTGCAGTTGTAGGCCAGTCCGCTTAACCCACCGATGGTTGGAGGATTTCCAAAGCAGACAGGAAGGCGGAGTAGGATAAAAAAGCCCAAGAGATAAGCAGTCTTTTGAGGAATCTAAGCTGCCGAGTTTAGAAAACAATTCATCCATATTGGGAATTTATGGAATTTCTTCTCTTCTTTCGGTGGTGGCAAATGCATAATTTTTTTTGGAACACTGCAATCGGCAACATTTTATTTCGCTTTGCCTTCTGCAGCTCACTTACGGGTTAAGGACTCGGTAATAGAGTCGTCGCCTCATCCTGTTTTTCGCCTGAGATTTTGGCTTGAATTTCGAAAACTTTTGTGTCGTCCGCATGAAAGAAAGAAAACTTTTGCCGAAGAGTTTCTATTTTTTGGAGGCCTTTTTGGGCTGTTTATTTATATTAATAATTTTATTATTTTTATGGCCTTTACCAAAGCTCCTCAATGGCTTTGGCTTGGCTCTGTCAACCTCTGTCCTCACCGAAAGTCGTGGCAGCTGCGGCATTCAACTTTCCTCACAACTTAAACACGCTGGCCGCCCGCCGATTATGCAACCGCGGCGAGTGTATTAATATTAAAGTAATAGCAGGCGGGCATTTGAATTCGCTTGCGATTGCTGGGAATATGACAAAATAATGAAAGTATAAATCAAAAAGTTTATAGCCGCGCCCACTGCCACAGCGGAGGCGGGGCGGCCCGGGCTGGCGTGCAATAAATCAATAAAAGCAAATGGAAATCCATGTCGACGTCATTGCCGAGTTGCAGTCCAGGGGCTTTAATTTGTAGTTCGCTGCTGCGACGACGGCTACAGTTTTAGCCAAAGTAAAAGTGACGTGAAGACTGCCAAGGGAACGGGCAGGGCACTGGCAGCTCATGCAAATGACGCCCGCCCGAGCCAGCGACCGGCAAAGGACCGAAGGGGTTGGGTGGACGGCCGCCTGGCAGCTGTAAGCGTTTTACTTTGCAGCTGTTCCAATTTTTAGCGCAAATAACGCCACGGCCTAGACCCACCCCAGCGCCAGCCCTGCCGCCCACTCGCCAACCGGCGCACTTGTCAATATGAAAATGTGCGCACTGCCGAGGGAAGGAAGGAGAGTGGAGGGCGGGTCCGTTGGACGTCCAACCACCGTCAACCTGAGCTGCAGGCTTTCCTTTTTTCGCTCACCTGAATGTTTGTTCAGTCAGAAAGTTTTGATTTATTTACGGCGCAAGTTTTACATTTTACACGACACTCGCCTCCAATTACACGCTGCTCTCCACCCGCCGTTGCCGTTGGCAGCAGCAGCAACGGCAACGGCAACCCTTTCTCGTCTCATTTACAGCTCAGCTGATGGCCAAAATGCCGGTGATGATGACGACGTCAGCAACAGCAGCACCAGCAGCAGCAGCAGCAACAACAACAGCCCTTAACGAAAACAAAAATACTTTTCTTCAGATTTTAATCGCTCACGTGAGTTCCTCGCGCTTGGCTGACGTTTCTCTATGTGTGCAAGTGAGTGCTTGGCTTTGTGTGTGTGTGTGTTGGTGAGAGTGTTGTAAAACGGATAATATGTCGCCATGTTGCTGTTGTCGTTGCTGTTGCCGTTGAAGGACTTTTTGCATTTTTAATACATTTGGAGCGTGCGTGCAGCAACTTTTTACCCTCGCGTTGTTGCCGCTGCCGTCGCCATCGTTGCTGTCGTTGTTTCGAATATTTTTTAATGCCTGCAACTTGCTGTTGTTGCTTGTAACTTTCCTGCTGAAATTGATATCAGCTGGTTTGACGGTTGCCTTGGCCAGAGCCATCGCCAGCGCCGTCCTCAACCCCCGTGGGCAGGCGACTGCATGAATATGCAAAAATTTGTTGAGTTGTTGGTGTTGCCGTTGCCGTGCCCGTTGCCGATACCCTGATAGTGGCGTCTTGCATTTTTAAGCGAGCTTAATGGTATTTTTGAGTTCATTCCATAAGTTGTTTTGCTGCCAATCAATTAATTTTACTGGCTGTCTTAATCAATCGGCCCGTCGGCCGGAATCAGTTTCCTTGCCAAGGCCTTTGCTCGCAATGACCTTGAAGTGTCCACCAAAAGTCTATAAAACCCAGGGCTTTTGGCAGACCAGCATATACGAGAAAGCATTGCCGGTTTCCCCAGCCTCCGTCCAAGTTCTCGACACTTCATCACCCTTTCCGACACTTGGCCACCCAGCACTTTGGCTGAAAGTCGACGAGCCCCAGCCCAGCAGGCCCCGCCACATAATTTCTCGGGGCTGCTGTGCTCCGTCTCGCTCGCTTTCGCGCTATCTCTGTCTGGGCTGGAGGAGCCTGTGGCTCGTTTCTAATACGCTTTGGCCAAAGTAACAGTTGCTAAAATGTTTTCTATTGTTTTCACGCTCAACAAAAGGCAGACAATTAGTTTTCTTAAGCGACAAATCAAGTAGAAATTAAGTGGTGGCGGGCAAAGGCAAAGGCTAAGACGCTTGTATCTTGGCCAGAAGTTGGTTTCGCCGTCTGCTTGTCCCCTCGGTCCTCATGCTTTTCCAACCATTTCGCCCCAAACGGAGTGGGGGTGCAGCTGTGGTTAAAGGGCGCACAAATGATAACAAAACAAAAGTGGATTATTGGCTCTTCAGCGCATAAACAAAAGCATGTGCGGTGGGCGGACGGGCCCACAGAGGACGCCTTAGACGGGTCCAAAGATATCAGATGCGTTGGGCGGGTCTCCTGGTGGGTTTGCTGTCTTATGTCGAGCCTTTGTTTGTTTGTTCACTGTGGCCGCTGCTTGAGGCATTTGGGAAATGCATTTGGCGAGCTAACAGTCTTCCGTGGGCCCATAATCCTGCCAGAAGGTTCCAGCGTATAACAGAAATCGCTGCCATAATTTCACACCAATATTGGGATATTCAGAGGACTGCTTGGTCCCTTGGGTTTATTCCGGACACGAACCTTTTTCGAAGTCGGATCAGGCGCATGCCTGAGCGAGTGCTTGGCGAAGAGAACGTGGTCCTGGCACGAAGGCAATGCTGCCAGCGTTGCCGGTGTCGTGAGACCGAGGAGTTGAATCGTCTGCCCAATTGAGGGCTCGGAGCGAGTGAACGGCGACTGCTACGCCGGCAGAATACTGGTTGTTCCCGATGCCTTGACTATTTGTGAGGCGGACGAAGGCTCGGCGTCCTCAGTTTGAATTGGGTCCTCGTATAGAAAGGATATTCGTTACATTGTTGTTAAGTTGTTATTATAATTTCTCAAACAAACCAAATACAAAAAAAAAGAAAAGCCAACCGACAAAAATCAAAAGCAAACCGAAACCAAACCAAAACACAACCAACCAACCAACCAGCACCAACACCAAAACCGAAATTCACAGCGATTTACACTAACGTAAAGAGGAAAAAGAAAATAAAGCAACAAAAAACACTAACAAAAAGCAAAGTTTATGCGCCAATCCAAGCTCGGAGAAGGAGCAGCAGCCAATAAAACGAGTTCAACGCCGCGTTTGAAACGAAGAACGAAATAAAAGCCGCCGTCGAAGTAAAGAAATAAAGAAATATAAAGTAATCGAAATTTAATTTAAATTCAATAATATTTTCAATTTAAAGTGATAGTTTTTTAACCCCGATTGCTTCCGGACTTGTTTCCATTTTTCTTACACTCAAAAGAGTTACAGAAAATAAAGCATACTTTTCCGGGCATTCGTAATTGGGTGGTGCAGAAATTTTTGGTAGACTTTCTTGGGCTTCTTGACTCCGAAGTTTAAGTCTGTGTGCATTTCGCTTTAAGTTGCTGTCTGTTTTAAAAATCTTCAAATTTACTGCACCTAAATTTGCATATTTTGCCAGCTTTTCCGTCACCGTACCAGCATCGATTTTGTCTTATTTACATAGACCAGCAGCACAACAGCTACCACCACCAGCAAGAGGCAACACCACGGCTTTTTGCGTGTATGTATTTTGTCGCTGTTTTTTTTTTTTTTTGTGTGTTTTTTGATACATTATATACCAGCGGCCAACACATTTTAGCCACTTCGGCTTATGTATGCCATGTGAACCGACAACGAGCAGCCAATAAATGCTGCCAGCCAGTCGGCCAGCCAGCCAGTGAGACTGCCAGCGTGCCGAGACATTCCGGGCCGCACAGAAAAAGGCGTGCTGTTGTGGAAGTGAATGAAACTCACACACAGCCATACACACATGCCGACCGAGTTGCCGAATGCGGCTGTGTTTTCTGTGTGTGCCTTTTGCGATTCTTCCTTGCATTTTCCGCATTTCTCTGTTCGGCTGTGTGCGTTTGGCTTTCCTCAAATAAAAATATAAGTTTATATTTATATTTTTACATAACATTTGTCTGCGGGGTTGCCATAAAAACCGGAAGCGTTAGACATTCGATGCTGACGTTTCTTTTGGCGTGTCCCGCTTGCCTTGCTGGCGGCTTCGCCGTCTCTTTGGGCGTGTGAGCTTCCACACTTCCCCTTTTCTGACAGGACCCATAAAAGTAGATGTGTGTGTGTGTGTGCGTGTGTATTTTGCCGTTTTTATTATTATTGTTATAATTTTGTCGGAGCTGTTGTTCTGGCATAACTTTTTATTTGGCGCTCTTGTCTGTTTTGGGATTTTTTCGAGCGGAGCCGCGCACACAAATCGTAAAATATTAAATTTAATTTTCCAAATGATGTGTGAATGGCTTAGACTTGATATATGCTAATGGATGCGTACGTGTGTGTGCCAGAAACGAGGGCATTAAAGGCCCACAGACATCAAAGCTGTTGGATTTTACTTGGCGTAAACTGCAATTACCGCTCACCGAGGCGCTTGTGGGAGACGCTTCCCTGGTGTTGAAGGAGGCACATTAAATCGTTATTCTGGACCCCGAAATTTATGGCAAACAGATGGCAATAAAGCGAAAGCAAATAGGAACTTGAGGTTGTCAATAGAAATCCCTGAGATTAGGCAGCAAATTTCTCTTTTTATTTGGAGCTTTTACAAATTGGAATCGGTGATTAATTTGTGTTTCCCCCTAGTTAGCCCACAAATCGATTGGAAGTATAATAAAACGAATAAACTTTTCGAACACAATTTTCATTGGTCTGTGATAAGTGAAGGTCAAGCAAAATTTTATACAAAATTTAAAGAGCAACTAAAAAACCGACAAAAAAGAAATTTAAATCCAAAACCAACAAACTAAACTACAAAGCGCATTAGCGAAACTAAAAGCAATAAAAAGCGAAAATAAATCAGCAAAAAAAAAAACTCAAACAAACCGACAACAACAACAGCAGCAAAAGCAACAAAGTGTGGTTTCACACAACAGGCAGCCACAGGAGCAGCTGGGCAACGATTTGGCGAAAATTATAACAGGGCAAACATTAGCATTCCGATTTACATAAACTGCCAGGGGCTGAGTTCATTAGGCGGCGAATAGCAGCAAAGACAGGCACACACCCACGGAATCATACAATTGCAGAGCAGTTGAAAAAATGTTGGCAATGCCCACGCTGATGATGCCAGCAACCGCACAAATGACGCTCAGCAGTCAGCCGATTTCAGTTGGCGCCTCGCATGCCAAGCCCTACGAGACGAAGCTGCTGGCCATCCACCAGACGCACTTGCAACAGCAGCAGCAACCACAGCAGCCGCCTCAGCAGCAGCAACAGCAGCAGGCAACGGGCAAGCAGCAGCAGCAACAGCAACAATCCCAGCAAATGTCCATTGTAACAAGCCAACAGCAGCAGCAGCAACAGCAACAACAGCAGCAACATCCTCAGTCGCAATCACCGCACCAGCAAAGCCAGCAGGCCGTGGCCGCTGCAGCTGCTGCCGCCGCGGCTGCTGCTGCCCACCATCAGCAGCAGCAGCAACAGGCCGCCGTGGCCGCCGCCGTCTGTGCCGCCCAGCAACAGGCTGTGGCCGTTCAGCACCAGCAACAATACCAGATCCACTCGCAGCAACAATCGCCGCAGCAGGTGATCAGCGTCTCGCCCAAGCAGGGTAAGTAAGCCCCAGAAATTCTCTACAACTTCTAGGAATCCCAGCCCTCAAACAAAGTCGGTGCATCGGCGGAATTTTGGTTTATTTTTGGACCTCATCGATTTGTTGTATTTGCCGACACATCGACTCCCATTGAACTCGAGTATTGTAGTTCCTGGAAAGCCGCTTATGGCCTCTCATAAAGCCAGCCAGCCTAATGGCTGTCTAATGTTATTTGCCCCCAATACGCGACGACGGCGACGCCGGCAACGACGACTGCTTTGTTTTGGGCTTAGGTTCTCCTTCCACTCGAAGGTGTCGCCTGAGCCACGCCTACCCTGTTTGTTTGTTTGCTTGCCGGCCCGCTGGCCTCGCCGACTGGGCTAGCGTTGGTGGGTTAAATCAAATAGAAATCAATTTGAAATTATTGACAATTTCCCCATTGGCACTGGCTGGGCAGCCAGGCCATCGAGCGATTCGATTTTGATTTGTCATAGTTGACATTGCGACTAAACGAAAGACAAACAACAAAATCACTTACACATCCACGCCCCACTCCGCCCACACTACCAGTCTGAACCAAATAAAACAAAGTAAAGCTCGTTCTAAAATTTCCACTAGGCAAACAAGGGCGCCTAGTGGGTTGGGGAGAGGGACTCGACGAAAGGACAAGACACCCACTCGAGACACGGCCAATTGTGCCAAGTGCAAGCACCGCCACCATTCCATCCACCCTGCCCAGACAGACAATGCGGCGTATACGTAACATTAAGCACACGTAAGCTGGGCGGGCAGTCACAGTCTCTTTCCATTTCGAGATGGCCGGTCCAGCAGTTTGACCAAAAAAAATACCAACCCAGACTGGCCACGACAACAGCAACAGCAACAACAACAAAGTTTGAAGAAACAGAAGAAAATTGAAAATCGAACTTTCCCCAAGTTTGGCTGGTCTGACTGGCTGGGCGGCCGGCTGTCTTGTCCGGGATGCGTGCCGGGGGAAATTTGTTTTTAAATTTTCCTTGGTAGTTGGATGGCCGCCCACGCCTTTGGCCCATTCGCCGCCCGCTGAGTGTCTGTTGAAATTTTCAATTGAATTCATTGTAAAAACGGCAAAAACAAATTGCCAAAAAGAAGAAACGAGAATCGGGCCAAAACGAGAAGCCAAGCCAAAGTTGTCGTGGCCAAACTAAAGGCAAACAGACAAAGGCGCATTGCAAGCAGCAACGACAACGGCAACAGTGCGCGGGCGGCAGAAGCGAGCTTATAAAGTGGCCGACTTGCCACCCGCCTTGTCGGCGTCCTTCTGGCCGCCTTTGTTTGGGGTCTCAGGACGTTGACTGATGCGTTTTTTGGCTGGCACAGCTGCCAAGTAGCCAAGTAACCGTCACCGCCACCGCCCTTGAGGCCGTCTTGCTTGTAACCAGTCAGACGGTTGGTTGTTCGCCGGGGGCGTGTGAACTTTAAGCAGGTGATCGATTTTTGTGCTTTCCCAAGCAAAGTGCTAAATTCTATAAATTATGGAGGAATTTAATTTAAGCCCGAGGCCAATGACCAACACCTGCTGAATGGTTGTTGATTAAAAAAAACCCGCCCTTGCAATAATTTGCATATTTTCTGCTTAAATTAAATTCAATATATAAAAAAAAAACAAACCCGGCGAATATAGAGAAAAAACCGCTGGCCATTTCACAAATGCAATTTGTCATGAATGCTCCTTTTATTTATCGAATAAATTAGCCATATAGCAAAATGTATTTATTATTATACAGATAAAAGCCGCCGAAACCACAGTCTCGCCGCAGCTTCAATACCCTGAATTCTGATTAATCAATTGGGCAGGCGGCGGAAGTCTGAAATACTCTTTAAAGGGCTAATAAAATAGAGTCCATATTATAAATACGGAATCCAATCTTTCTTAAAGAATCGAAGACGGACATTTTATCTTCTTCACTGCTAAGACGGCAAATTTAAAATGTTTTAGGATTCAGTCAATACAATTTCAAGACTTAAATAATGTGTCCTACGTACTCCACTTTGAAGCCTCATCTGACTACGCCTTTATATCCAATTTAAGAAAATAAATACGAGTAGTTTATAATTGCCTCAATTAAGATTGGTGGAAGCCTTTCTCAGGTGCCCCGAAATTTGATTGGGAAGAAAATTCCAACTGGGAATCTCAAAATACAATGCAAGTTGCGGTAATTCCTGTTATAGGATATGAAGCATTTGGGTTTCATGAAATTAATTTCATAATTTTAGCGGCTAACAATCGAAGCGTTTCGAACAAAAGGCCAACGTCAATGGAATCGAATTCACGTTTATTTCGCTGTCTCTTTGATTTTGGCCAGCGTTTTTTATGTGCATATGAAAACCGCATAAATATTTTGGTATGCCATAAAAACAAACAATGCAAATGCGCATTTGTTGAATAACCAGACCAGGAAAAAAAATAATATTAATAATACGAAATAAAAGAAGACAAACAAAATCATAATTAATGACGCGATCCAACCGCATCCGCGCGGTCGGCCGTCCCTTTAAATCGGACAGGCTTGGCAGGACATTTGATTTAATTTGTACAAGGGCAACAAGGAAGCTTCTTAATGATGACCTGATTGCTGATTGCCTCCATCGTTGGTGCCGCGAAAGAGCAATCGTTGATATTTTCCTTCCTTACCTGCAAGTCGCATTCTCGCCTTTGACTCGGTCATTATGGACGGTGTCGTTGTCATTATTGTGAACGTTGAGCGCACTTTGCTCCATTATCGCACACACACACATACCCAGGGAGCCGCACTCATGGCCAAATGCCGTCCTAATGTCGGTAGTTATGCCGCCTGCGCTCGGTCGATTGTATGGCAATTTTCCACGCCCTTTGCCTTTGGTGGCGGCAACATTTTTTCTGCCATTTGGCCAGGCAGCCGTTCTCGTACTCGTTCTCGTCTGCTGCTCAATGGTTTTTAAAATTGAAAACCATATATCAATTGGCCTAGGCCAAGAGTGCAGTCTGTCGACGGCTACGGTCAGTCGGCCGCCCCACCTCTTTGTTGGCTGTTGCTTTTCCGCTTTTCTTATGGGCTTTCATTTATTTGCTATTAACCTGTCATTGTTCATTTTTATTATTGTGAGGTTTTTATGCTCGTCGCCGTCGCCATCGCCATCGCCGTTTGCTGTCGTCGTCGGCGGCGTTTTCGCTCCCCTTTGTGGCCTTGTCGCTGCCACTGTCCGCTGTTGCAGTCTTGTCTCGTGGCATTTCCCGGCTCCTGGCAATTCACTTTCTACATGTGTGTATGTGTCTGTGTACGTATCGGTGGGCGGGTATGGGTTTGTGAGAGCATGCAATAAATTGTTATTATCGCCACATTGCAGCCTGTCGCCTGCATCCCTGCCGGCGGAGCGATGTTGTCGCCGCCGCCGCCGCTGCTGCTGCTGCTGCCAATGCAGGAGATTTATAACTTTTATTATTATGGAAGCTTACTTGGGGAGTTTAATATTTGCGCCGCATTTATCAGCACTATCAACGCATTTGGCCTTCTCCTTCGTTTTCTTTGTGCTTTATGCTCTGAAAATCAATCATACGCCCCGAAGCACAACTGACCCATCACCTGACCCGAACGCACCCTGCGGCAGACTGAGGCGGGGCGGCAATAACGGACGATCAGAATATGGGGACATTCATTGATGATGTTGCCCCTTGCATTCATGTCTTGGCCCGGCTGTCATTTCGCTGTCCACTTTGCGTCCCGGCATTCGTCTCGCCCTCTCGCCCATTATCACTTCGCTAAACTTTAATGAACGAATGCAGCCTCGGGGCCCATAAAACTCGCTAGCTGGCTGGGAGAGAAGTCCAAGTGGTGTCCGTTCCGTGGCCATTGTTTGCCGTCCGCTCGGCGTGTGGGCGGTGTAGGGCAGACAGGCAGATTAGTATGCTCGTCGCTGTGGTGGAAGGAACCCTTAGCCAAAGTGACGTTCATTTCATGCAGTCGACAGTGTGACGTACAACGGCTGACGCCTTGTTATTAAGTGGGCTGGCAGAGAGCTCGGACTGGCCAGGATAGCAGGCCGCTCGCTCGCTTGCCCGAGACAGGCAAAAGTTTTAAGCCCGTTGACGTTGTTGTTGTCTGTACCTCTTTTCCCGTTCTCGTGCTGGGGCTGGGGCACTCGATTCTCCTACACTCTTTTTTCTTTTTGTTTGTCCCTTCACGGCCGTTGTTGTTTTTTAAATGCCAACAAACAACAAGAGCAGCAGCATAAGGCAGTTAAGACGGGCAGGATGAGCATAAAACTACGTACCTAATACGTTGCCAGCCGGATTAAGTTCAATTGGAACGAACAGGCGGCGGGCGGGCGGTTGAGCGGTCGCCGGGCTGTCTGTCGGAAAAGCCGGACAGCGGATGAAAAAATATCCACACACATACACACATCCCCATCCCTCGTCATCCACACTCACATGCCCATCGAGCAAAAAGGATGCGAACAATAAAGAGTGAGGGGAGAGAAGGAAAAAAAATCTGTGTACAAAGCATTAAAGTTTAAACGTTGGTGATTTTCTACAGCTTCGGCTTAGAGCAACTTGCTGCAGGCGCCAGAGACAATGAGCAAGAGAACATCAACTGGAAAGGGAATGGTCGATGGAGGGAGGGTGGTGGTCGGGGCGGACTCTTTATTGGTCTTAGTGGTTGGCTGGTCCATTGTGCGTAGAGAAGCGTTAATGGGCGCCGGCTGGTTTACGTCTTTCAGGCAGATGATCCGATAAATCAATCAGCCGAGCAATTCTGTCGGCACTGAGATTGAAAATTAACGCAGACACTTCATTCCAGAGCACGCGGAAAGGGCACGGCATCGCAGTTGGGCTGACGTTTAAAGTCTCGCTGTCTTGATGACCTTGTCAGTGGAAAGTTCAAGACGTGAAAAGCAACTCGCCCCGCATATGAAAATGCCAAAAGCAGCAGCCACTCCGGCTGGGACCGCGACACCCGCCGACCCTGTCCAATAGTCGGAGAGGCGAGTGTGCGGCAGGGTCTGCAGTTGTCGCCGCGGGCAATTGAGTGTACATAGAGTGCGGTGTGTCCTTGCCCAGGACACATATGTGGTATATAGAAGGGCAATGGCAGCAGCGCCGCGGCAACAGCAACGCGGCGACAACAGCAACTTTCTGGGGGACGGCAAACATTTGGCAAAAAATCGTTGCATACTTTTGAGTGCTGGAGATAAAAATTCTGTCGCGGTGACAACAAAACCGGACACATGCCCAAACACACACACACACACACACACACATACATATGCGCTGTCATTGGTGTATATGCGGCTTGGTATTTTGAGCATCCTGAGGCCATGCAGACCCTTGTCGTTTTCAGTTTGTTCTCTGGCCATTCAATTGAAGCGGTCGACTGACCAACGCGCCCCTCGGGCGATTTGCAATCGTCAATCATGATCAATTTTTTATATGCACTTTTAAATGTCACAACCACACATAGAACCACTGTAAATAGATGCATGTGCGCACCAAACAAGTGTGTGTGTAGGAAAAATCGATGCTGTTCATTGTCAGGCAGCTTCAGCGGCGACTTTAAGGTCCTTTGACTGCCAACAGGCTGTCCTGCCTGGCTGACATGCCTGGCGCCTGAGGTCAGCTTAGGGTCAGCATCAGCAGCACCACCACCAACAACAATAAAATGTTGCACGGCCGCCATTTTGACATTTGCCACTGCCTTTGTCTTTGTCTGCAGTGGCCCCAGCAGCCGCCCGACCATTTGCATTGTCCGTTCGCCTGTTGGCCCCCCCGCCCGACAACCGGTCCGCTATCTTTTGGTCATGCTCATGCCAAACCATAAAGCGTGGTTGGAGACAGTTTTCAAAATGAGTCACAGCAACAACGAAAGCCCGGCAACCGAGATGCTTGTTGGTTGGCGCTTCTGGTCCAACAGTCCACCGAAAACCTCATCCGCTGACGTTCCTGGCGCTCCAACGATTCCACCAAACCCCCAAAACCTCGTCCGTTGTCAGGAACCGCTTCTCTGGCCTTTTGTTCCGCGACCAGCCACCGCCATCGCCACCACAGACCCCGGCAGGGGAATGGTCTTTTGTGCTGCCCTGGCAGCCAACGTTCGTTGATTTGTATATTTCGCCAGAGCATAATTTATTGATTGAGTGTTTGGCCAGTGGAACCTCAATCCCTTCATCTTGCCACGGTCTCAAAGAGTTTTTTCTCTAGTTTTGCGTTTTGTTTTTCGCACTTGCCAGAGTTCGTTTGATTTTGCCAGCTACGCTTTGTTGCGCTTTTCCGACTGCCACTGTCACTGCCACTGTTTGGCCTGGCAGCCAAGCCAGCCCCTTGCAGTCGCTGGCTCTCCATCTCTGTCTTTCTCTCAATTTAAATTGGTTTGTTTTGTATTGCGGCGGGTTTTGTGGATAGTTCGGCTGGCTGGCGTGGCTGTCGTTGCTGCTGCTGCCATAAAATTGCAAATTGCGATTCGTTGGCCCGCCCGAAGCCCCCGCCCCGGCTCAAGATGTCACCCGGCTCTGTGTCTCTCGTTGACAAAGTTACGAGCGAGGACTGTGGTAAATTTTATTTGAATTTCAACCCGTCTACCCGCTAGCCTTCTGCCGGCATCGCTGGGTGTCCTTTTGCGGCAGCTGCTTGCTCCTCGCTGTGGTCCCCTGCGAGCTGCGGTTTCAAAAGTGTTGATGAATGCAATGCAGTTAACACCCGAAATTGTTGCCGCCACCGCCACCGCCGCCTCCCCACTGCTTCCGGCTGGCTGTGCCTTTGATTTGTCACTGGGACGCCATCTTGTGCGCGTTTTGGGTGCACCAATTAATCATGACGATGGGCGACAACAACAACGCCGCCATATTCGAGGTGAGCCCCAAAAAAGTATGCTTGGGAAATTATCGAACTTCGCTGGGTCCGCTCAGCCATGCCGCTGGCATTGAGAAATTACTGGGCGTGCTCAAGTGCGGCAATTGGCGGCGGCTCTTAAAATAATTTCCGAGGCTTCGTTAATGAGCGCCGGCCCAACCGCAAGCCCAACCACAAAGATAAGGGTGGCTGAAGGCGGGGGCAACATTTTTAATCATAACGAGATTAAGCGCATCGCCAACAAATCGCGCGTCCAATTGACAGCCCCGAAACCCCTGCCCGGTTTGTCAAGGCATAGTTAGTGGGTTGCCTGTCGGTGCCTCGAACCCGCCTCAAAAAGATCAACAAAACGGAGCAGGCGCTGCTCCGCTGGCACTCTCAACGCCCTGGGAGGTATTCCGGTTTAATGATAACAATAAAACAGCACGGCAAGGCATCAATGTCACAAGTACACACGTGCAGCTCTGAAGTTTTTCGCTGGCAAGGACACGGGATCAGGCAGAACGGAGAATGGGCGGTTTGAAAAATGGCGACAGGCGGAGCGGCCTTAAATCAAAAAATTATTTAGTCATATAGCCAAACAACCCAACGACACCTAAGCAGAAGCATAAGCAACACGTTCACCCACCGTAAGAAAGAGAGAGCGGGGGCGAAAATGCCTGCTGGTGAGGTTGGCTTGTGGGGCCCAACTGGCAAAAATTAATTTATAATAGGCATCCTTTATGAGATGACAAGGATGCTGAATAAGATAATGGCATCAACAAGCAGCCAACCAGCGGACCCACAACAACAGCACCAGACAAATGGCTGCCTGGTGAACGGTTCCGGTGGCGGAGGCTTTATGGCTGCCAGTCGGGGCGGTCGCCAGTTTGGCAAATAACAAAATTACTTATCGCAGCAAAAGGTGCCGCACACACACTCACCCACACTCACGATGATGCTTGTAAGCTGTTGCTAATAAATATTTAAAAATGTTATATACGCCATGGGGAAAATGGTGGACGAGTAAGCGAGTCCGGAGGAGGCTTGTTGCGGGCGCGTGTGTGTGAGAAAATTTGATTCTTTATGTTCTTGGCTGGTTAACTGATTGTCTGGCCTTGTTTGTGGTGGTCCAATCAGCAGACACGAGCAGTGAGGCAGAAGCGGCAGGCAAAAGGGTCATCTCCGGTTTGTTATGTTGGGCTGACCGAAGTTTGGGCCACTTAAAATTGAAGCAGCGAATATCCTGTCAGTCCTCCATCAGCCTTCTCTCTGCGGAAGTTGGTTTCCTGTCTGAATTGTTGCCGAAACTTTGACGATTGAAACTAGCAAGCTGACGACTGATTTTGCTATCTACTGGCTTTGAAAAACGATTAAACTGAATGTCTTTTATCTTCTGTAAGTTTTAAATAGTATACATAATTTTCTGGGATTCATTCGAGTGGCTTTCATAAAGCCCCCAATCGAAGTCTTCTTGCTCTGCTCGGTCTTATCAAATAAACCTTAAAATCATTTTCATCTTTTCCTCCCTCCATCGGAGCTTTGCTCTTCTGAGTGATTCCAGCGGAGGCTTCGTTTTGAGGCTGCTGTTTTAACATTAAATAAACTCAATGTTGCTGCACAAATACAATAAGCCACACACACACGCGCGCTCATTCACCTTCTCGGCTGGCTCACCGTTGCCTTAAATGAGCAGATAGGAGCGATAACGGCAAAGGCAATAAAAAGAATTTTATGAGCAAATTATGTTTATTAGCGCGTCAAAATGTCAACATTAAGAACGACACGGCCACCGTCCCGCTTCACTCCACCGGCTTCCAGCAACAGCCTCAGCAGCAACAGCAGCAAAACTTTTTGGTTGGAAAAAATCACATTATAAAATTGAAGAGCGGCGAAATTTAATGCAAAACATAAAAAGTCGAGCGAAAATTTTATGAAATATGAAGCCCTCTCGATATTAAACGACTACGGCACTCAACCTCATCAGCAGGTTCGCAGCCGGAGGGCCCCCAGGCCACCTGCCTCGCAGGAGGTTGGCCTACAAAAAAAAATCCATTTAATTTTGTTTGGGCTCAACGATTTTGTTGCGAGCTTTCACGAAAAACAAGATGATTTCCGCGAAACTGAAGAGCCCGTCTGCCACCCGCGGAGGTCAGACTTATCTACTTTGTGGTAGCAAATATAATTCGATTTGGGGACCAAACTTATCCACACACACCCACAATTGCGCTTACATGCTTGCAAATATGAAATCGTAAAAAGGACAACCCCGGGGCGGCAGCGAGAGGCAGCCACAGGCGAGCAAATTACAACAATATGGCCAGCTACTTTGTTGCCGCTCTGCCAGCCAGTAATGCACAATGACAAATACTCCCCGTTTACCCACACACACGTCCGGATGCACGGCGAAAGCGAGCGAGTCGAGCGAGAACAAAAAAGTTCAGCCAACGAAAAGCCAACAACGAGCGGCAGTTTTGACGCCACCACGACCATCAGCCCGGGACGACGACTGCAACGACGACGACTACGACGACCGGGACGACGATAACGTTGAAGACAAGCGCACAATCACCCACACCAGAGGACGGCCTCAATTCTTCGTCGCCCTCACTGCCCAGTGCAGTGCAACGCGCATGACGCGGCTGCTCCTCCTCCTTCAACCACCAGGAGCACCATCACCACCACCGCTAACACAAGCACCGTCATCGTCGTGGTCGACGGAAGCTGACGAAATGTTGCCGATGCGCTTTGCTAACGACGCTGGCAAAAACAAGAACGCGCCTACAGCACGCGGCCGACGAGTAGCAGCAAAGCAGTCGGATGGGCGCTTGGGCGGTTGGACAGTAGGACGGACGGGTGGGTGGGGGCGGTGCAACAAAATTGCAACTGGCCAAGTTTTCTTTTGCCCCCGCAGCTTTTACGCTTTTGTTTTTCTCTACGTTTTTTTTTGCTTTCACTCATCCTGGCCGAAAAGGCTGGTCGGTCGGTGGGGCGTGTGGCTTCACTGTTGCATTTTTATTTGCAGTTGGCAGAGCGGCTGCTTTGTTGTTGTTTCCTATTTTACAGTTTCAACTTTTCATCGTCTCTCTGTCGCTCGCACACGCCCGTCCGCCCGCTCGGCGAGGCAAAAAACTTTTAAATTAGAAATTTTTGTTAGCGGCGGGCGGTTGCCCAGGCGTTGGCGGGGGGATGAAGCGGGGGGCCCGGCCGCCTATGGGGTCGGCAGCACTCAATAGTTTTTTCCACTTATTTTGGCCTTGTTGTTGGTCTTGCAATTGTGGTTTTTATTGGCAACTCGCTAGTTGCTATTAATTTTTAATGTTTTTTCCCCAATTTTATTTTCCTGCTTACCTTTTTTCCTGTCCGCTCGCTGTGGTCAGAAAACTTTTAATTGTGTGTATGTGTGACCCAGAAAAATGCTCTTTCTCCCCTGAAATTTTCGGGAAATAACAAGCAATTGAAATGTCCTCGATGCCCCGGCATTTTTATGAGCTTCCCCAGCATCCAAACTGAATGAAAAGAAGGCCCATTTTCTCACCTTTGGATAGAGAATGAAGCGGAAAAGCTTGGGTCATCCTCCCCTCACCTGGGCTGCAGTTAATGGCGTCTTTGTTGACTTCATTTTGCAGTTACCCCGGCTCATTATTGTTATGAAGGTAAATTGCCGGCCGGTGTTGTTGTTGGCGGCGGCCAACAAAGGCAGTTGTGATTGAATTTCTTATAGGGCATCGTTCGTGTCAGATAATTTCGACAGGAGGCGTCGTCTAATGGCATTCCACAAATTGTTTGCGTAGCCCCACAAGACCAGCGAACCCCGAAAACTTTCGGCCAAGAAGAATATCCTGGAAAAAAAGGCGGCAGGGAAAATTGTCCGGGCATAAAAAACCCAACAACAATGGCAAGCCAAAGGCCAGCAAATGCCTTGCCGAATCAGAGGCGCCTCAGCAGAAAAAAAGGTTGTCATGTTGCCAGCAACCAACGAAGGCGGGCAAGAAACTGAAGATGCCAGAACGATGACGATGAGGAGGACAAAAAACAACAACTTAATACCCTGCTGATGCCTATTAAGCACAGCATTTGTGGCACCCCCAGACAGGCCTTGGCACACGCCTCCAAATCGACTGGAGTCCTTCCCCGCCGCTGCGCGATTCCAGGAGCCCTAACTCCGCGCCAACCTCCTGCTGAGCAGCTCTGCGTGTGCTTTGCCTTGATTTTGTGGCTGTGATATTTTCATTTGCTTGATTTGTTTTGGCATAATTTTTGCCCTGTTGTTGTCGTTGCTGCTGCTGAAGAATTATTGGGAATTTTCTGCCTGCGTGTGTGTGAGAGTTTTTTTGTGCTGGTAAACCGCAAATCAGCATTTTCTTTTTTCCGTTGTGCTAGGTCTCTGCCGTCGGCCCGTCCTGGCTGATTTAATAGCCACATTCGGGCATTAAGTATACGCCCGGCCTGCCCTCTTTTTACGGAACGCGTTCTGCCCACCGACGCTGGCTAGTTAAGTGACGACGCGCACGTAGCAACAATAATTTCAGCTAATTGCTCTCCGAACAGCAATTTCAATGCGAAATGAATTTTGTGCGTTGCACACGCGGCAGAGTGAGGGTCATTCAAATAGTTTCGCCCCATTCATTTCATTTCATTTGGCAGCAGCACCAGCCACCAGCAGCCGGGGGCAGTTGTAATGAAATTACGCATACGCAGTGTGGACCGGCAGTTGCATATTAAAAGCGAATCGGTCTGAACGGACTGCACTGACGAGTAGCCAAGGTTGCGACCCCACAGTCTCCGCATTCTCAGACGTCACAGCTGCCGGCAGCGCCGTCTGGTTGGCTGCCGACTTTCCCTCTTTGTGTATGTCTGTCTGTCTCGGGCCTTTCTCGGTATGCAGAGAAAATAGCAAAAAATTAAATTTGTCTCTTGACTGACAAATGTCCCCCGAGTGGGCAAAACCAGAAAAGTACTTGACGATACGTAAAAGTCAAGCCAAATTGCAAGGGGCGGCCAGCGGGTCCCCATCTCCGTTTCATAAGTCAGCTTGTAATACTGTTAAGCAGCCAAAGATACTGTCGCTGTAGTGGTGCCCCACACCCAGCCCAACCGACTCCTGTATGCTGCCTGGATGTAGATGAATCTTTACTGCCAACGGCCATGGGATGTAGACGTTGAACTCGACGCAGGCAGCGGCTGCGGCATTCGGCACTCGGCAGTTGGTGACTTGAGTTGTAACCATCGCCCGAAACCGGGCCGGGTCGAGCCGGGGTCCAACTGTCTGTCCTGTTGGCCGTCTGCCGTCGCCTGTCGACTTCTGTGTGTCGGCCTGAAGAGCAGCTGATGTTGATGATGATACACACTCAAGTGCGCTTTGGGTATAGCCCAGGCAGGCCGAGTAGGACTGCCAGTTGAGTAAATACACACACACAAACACACACGCGGCAGGCACACTCATTCGCCTTCTCACAAGGGACGGCGGCACGCACCAACAACCACTGAGAATCAGGCTATATGCGCAATATGGCGACGTCGCCGCTGCTGCCGTCACCGCCGCCGCTGCCGCCGCATCTTTTACTTATTTATGCCAATTTTTGGTGAGTGTAGATGTCGCTGGAAGTGGGTGTGTGAGTGCGGCGTGTGTGTGCAATGCCTTTTAGGTTGTTTGTTGTTGATTTCTGGCTTGCTTGCTTCTATTTAAGCATTTAAAGGCTCCAGCTACGTGAGCGGCTTGCCAACAACGCCAGCCACAGTGGCCTTGGCATCGGAAAATCGCGATTAAAATTTCACCAAGCACACAAAGGCAAATGGCAGTTAGTTTGAGTCTTCAATGACTTAACGATCGTAGGAGAAGAAGCTCGGGGCTTCCATTTGTTTATAATGAAATTTGACCAGCGGCTTTTCGAACGTCTCCTTGCCTTTCTATGATCCTCATCAGCGCAGTGGTTGTGCTTTTTTTGTCTCCTCTGGGAATCCGTCTTATAATTTTGTCTATGGTTTTTTTACTTCACAAGAATAAAATTCAAACAAAGCCAAACAGACCGCCCAAACTTTACTTTTGATTAATTGAATTTTCAAGCATTTTAGTTGCTCATTGAAAAGTGAAATTGATATTCTTGAAATATTCAAATCTTTAAGTTCATTTCAAATTAAAGTCTGCCCACAGTCCTCGACGGTTTGACTGATGTGCTGTCATCGAGGGCTGCGTAAAGCATTTTTCCAAATGGCCTTAAAGATGCGCTAGGAAAACAACAACAACCCGCGCTCCATGCCGCTTGGCAGCAGCAACAACAAAAGAAATAGGAAAGCGCGAGCGGATGGAGGGAAAGCACTTGGGAAATGCCGCGTAGGTTTCATTTCATTAGCTTTTGTGTCAATTTAAATATTTAATGTCAATTCCGAGTTGATATAATTTTACGCTAACGAGACACGACTGCGTGCCGTTGGGACCAAAAAGCTGCAGGCAGCCAGACGGGCCGGACCGACCGATGCCGGTGGCAGCGAATTTCCCGCTGCAGCGCAGATTAAATTTCCGCTTTTATGAATACACGCGCCCGGCTAATCGAAGCGGCGGTTTGGTGGTCAATTTCAGTGTCGTCCTTGCTGTTGTTGTTGGATTGTCTGCTGGTCAGCAGAGTCGACGGCTCGTTTGCCTTAGTTTCAAATGGCTGCCGCCGCAAAAAACAAGCAAAATAAAAATGCAAAAAAAGAAATCCAATTTGGCCGAGGCTCTCGCGCGAGTTCCCAATGCCCCAATGGATACTCGGCGAGGGCTTCACACCCGCAAAAAGCAAAATAAAGAAGTGTAAACTGCAAAAAACCCACGGCGCTGCCGGGCTGGCGTCGGGTGGCCGTGACGGCTGCGATTCTGGCCAAAAAAAAAACGTGCAGAAAATAAAAATTTCTATTTAAATGGCAAAAATCAACAAATTCAACGCAAAACAATCTAAAACACAAATCGAAATTAAATGACCGCACTTGCACACAAAAGCGCACACTTCGCACACACACACACCGAACACCCGCACACCAGCCGTACAAACACACGCGGTCGAGGGACACACCAAAAAAAGAACTGCCCGGCTGGACAGGGCAGAGGAGTCTACAAAACACACACACACCCACATGCACACATGTTTTCACCGGCAAAAAAAAAGCTAGAAAAAGACTGGGGAGATGGTGAGTTTGTGGAGGACGAGGACGACTGAAATAATGTGCAGCTGCGCAGCTGGCAAAGCCGGCAAAACCAACAACGAGCCGTAACCGAAAAAAGGTGCCCAACCGCCCGTCTGTCTGTGTGTCGGTGAGTGGCAACAATGGCGACCACCGCTTAGCCGGCAGCGGCAGCAGCAGCAGCAGGCCGGGGTCAGTCAGTTGGGGAGGCAAACAGCATCGGCCGCCGGACGTGGCAGCCGCTGCGCCAAAAGCCAGCGGATTCGCTATTTTTTTGTGCCGCTTGTCAAATTTGATTCTCGCGTTTTGTTCTACTCTCCGCTTTTTTTTTGGGTAGGGCATTGGGGTTTTTTTTCTTTCTCTTACCAGGCTCATTGTTTCGGGTCAGCAATGAGTGGGGCATGCAACACATTTTTGTTCATCAGCCGCAGAAATCACACATAACATTCGGTGCGACGCAGGGAAAAGAAAGCAGATATCAATGGAAATTGCGCGAAAATTGATTGTCGATATGAAATAAACCGAGGGGAATAAATGCTCCCAACTCTCTCGCTCGGCTGGTTGCCCATTGAACTTTCGGTTTAAAGTTTTTTCCGGCCGATCGATTAATTCTAAGAGCTGCCAACATTGCAGTAACCGCAGAGATGTGAAAGTTGCCGCTGTCACCAGCAACTGCAGTGGGCGGGGGCGGGTCAGTAACACCTTCGCTTTTAGTACGGTGAACATAAAAACAAGCTAACAGAGAACTAAAACAAAAAGCCAAACACCACAACAAAGAGAGCAGGAGAGAGAGAGAGGGCTTGAGAAAGGGAGTAGTGGATGGGGAGAAGGTCCGACCGCAATTCGAGTCGACAAATATGCAGATTGCGTGGATGTCGCTCTTTCCGCCTCGGCGTTTACTTTCCACATGTGCGGCCGGCTAACCAAAAATAGCAGCAGCAGCAGCAGCAACAACAACAAGGAATCGGGGTGGCTGCCACCCCCGAACGCTTACAACAGCGTTAAATGTTCAGGGTGAAGCAGGTGAAGGAGCAGGCCGGGGCGGTTGGGCCTTTGACACGGCGCTTCCCAATGCACTAGGGGAAGGGCGGGCCGGTCCTCGTCCTGCTCTGTCAGCTGACAAGGCTGTTGGGCCGCCGCCCAGAGTTCAATCGTTGGGCTTTGTTTTGTTCAACTAAACTAACCCCCGTCTAATCTGCATTCCCCCTCTCTCTCTTTCTCTTGCTCTTGCCTGAGTGTCCCAGGCCAGTCCCTGTGGGCTAGCTGGGCTCTTAAGAGCCAAAACAGTCAACCAACATTTCCATTTCATTTTCTCTCTCTCCCACTGCGTGAGTGAGCCTGCGTACGTGTGTGTCTCTGTGTGTGAGTGAACTTTCTAATTTATAAGACCATAGGCCCTGCTGTTGGTTGACTCGTCCTGGGACACTTTCTTAATGCATTGCTGCCTCGGCTGTTTTGCTTTCCTTCGCTTTTTCTCTCTCTGTGTTTCGATTTCTGATACGCAAATTTGCCTTGGCATTAGCCAGAGCCCCGAAGCCCCGGAACCTCTCCACCAAGCCCACCGCCCATTGTAGTTGTTAGTGCAGAAGTTGGGCGGGAGGTGGTGGTCGCACCGTCTCGCTTTTCACACAATTGTCAACACAGCAAATGCAAATGGTTCCATGGCCCGGCTTGAAAATTGGAAAACAAGCGCCTATGACTGGCATTTAAATGTGAAATTTGCACGCGAGTAGAACACAAGCAACAACAGCAGCAACAGCAGCAACAACGGCAACAAAAACAACTCGCTTGGCTTTCTATTGCTTTGGGCCGAAAGTGAGTCGTTTTCTGTTACTCCGACTGGTGTGTGCGTGTGTGTGTGTGTCCAAATTAAGTTAATAGCATTGGCATGTGGTGGTGGCGGTCTAAGGGGGCCGGCAGTCAACCGAATCGCCTGATTGCTTTATAAGCAACACCAACAACAAGCCAAGCATTTCAATCTGAGAGACCCACACACCCCCCAGCGGCCCGACGTCCTTCTGTCTCTGCAGAATTTAAATCAAATTATTGACATTTGTTTAAGCAACCCAAGCGACTTGCATACAAATGATTTAAATTTACCAAAAGCTACTTTCCGCCGCCTTTGCCGACGAAAAAACAAAAAAACACAACTTCAGGTCCTTAAAGCCGCCAACGCGGACGACTGAGCCTCGGGACAGGAAAGTCTAGCAAATTCAGCAGAAATTTCCCAAATAGCCCAAGCCCAAGGCGACACAACAACAACAACAGCAACAGCAACGATGATGGGCAACGGCAACCCTTTTGGCGCTTTCGCCTTCGTCCTGGGCCCTGCCATGTTTTGTTTTTAATAGTTGGCTGAATCTCATTAGAATTTAGATGAGTCTTAATGAGTCATTGTTTTACACGTTAGACGGTCGAGGCGGCAGCAACACACACACACGAGGTAGCCGGGAGATGCGTCGACGGCACGAGGGTTGCCGGTAGCGGGCAGGGTTGGATGGCAAGGAACTTTTAAAAGTAGACTAAGAATAGTGCAACGTCGTACAATAACCCAAAAAAAAAAAAAAACAGAAAACTTTTCTGCGGCAGCTCCATGAAAAGGTGGCTGGCAAGTTGCCGTTGTTGCTGCCACCCCCATGGGCCCCAGCCCGCCACGCAATTGAGGGTTGTCTGTGCGAGAGTTTGAATGACACTCGTCGCCGCCCGGCACACAACACAATGAAATTTTCATTTGATCTGTGCGACGCGCCACAACGCGGCAACAGCAACGGCTTCTGGCGAGGGCGATGGTTGCTGCTGCAGCGGCGCCAGCAACAACAACAACGACAAAAGTCTCGAAACTCAAACGAAAAAGGTTGTTGCCATCGCGATGCCGGCTGCCTCATTTAAGTGGCAGCTTAAGAGCCACGCACATTTGCGGAAGCGCCACCAACACCCCGTCCCACAGCGGCAACATCGGCAGCAACAGCAATGGGAGGTGGGCAGCAACAAAACTGGCTGAACGCTGCTGCCGCAGGCGAAAAGGATTGCCGACTGGGGCTGGGTTAGCCCAGGTAATCAACATTAAAAATCAGCATTATCATCAGCGCGACAGCAGCAACAATCGCTCCTGACGGCCCACCAGCGCCTTGCCTGTCCTGCGAGCCAAAGTTGCCAGCGCTGATGGCGTGGGCGCTCTAAGTGAGTGCAGTTTCATTAGTCTGGGCCGAGCCGGCAAATGACTTGATTGGCTTTCAGTTCAGCAAAATGTTGCCCGGATAACGACACCACCAGCAGCAGCAGCAGCAACAGCAACAACAGCAACAATTGCCGGCTGCATTTGCAATTTTAATTCCGCAGTGCGGAAATTTTTGCCAAGTGTAATTAACTTGACATTAAAGTTGCAAGTTTGCTTTAAGTCGAGGGGCCCAGGATCCCCACCGTCTGCCCAGAGCCGCGTTATTCGCTAATTAGATTTTTTAGTTTCATTTAGCAGCCATTCAGAGGCGGAGGATGGGGACCACTGGCCGGCCGGTCGGACGGCTGCCGTTGCAGGGGCTCCTCGGTTATCCGATTTCCATGCAAATGAATGAAATTAAAAGCACATTATAAAGTATAATGCCTGGCTGATTTGCCCGACCCTGCCCCCACCTCGGGCAGCCATTCATCCACTTTTCAAGCTGCCCGGAAAATTCAATTTTAAGATTTGTCTCCCGCCGCACTCTCCTGGCTTCCATTGGGCCTATCAAAAGCGAGTCAAATCGTGTGTCAGCAGAGGTCCAACCGCTGTGCCGTTGGCAAATCACATTGTCAAATTGCGGGCCTAAGTGAGTCTCAAAAAAAAGAAAATAGAGAAAACCCAGCGTAGAAAATGCGGGACAAACTTCGTCCCATCTCAAAATGCCAATCAATTTCTTGTGCCGGGGATGGATGCGGGGGCAGGTTGGCCGCATTGATCAAAGTCATAAGTCGTCAGCCGGGCATACAAATCTCTACATAAATATATATCCTTTTACAGTTGAGTTGTCCTTTTGGCCAGCCCAAGCACGTCCGGCGGACTGGCTACCCGGCAACTGGATTATTAACATTTCAATATAATTTGCGGGGTGCCCTGGCCACCGCCACTCATATTTTTGGTCCTCGCCACTCTGTCCTCACTTAACACCCTCCCACCCCTCGCCCACACCCAGCGCTCACCATCCTCTCATCCTTAAACGCTGTTTGGGTTCGATGTTGCGAATTCTGCTTACGTCTGGCGAAATTAACGCTCCGTCTCCGCTTCCGGAATGAGGCGGAGGCCCAGGCGGTGGTTGCCTCTGGACTTTGATCCTTTTTTATAGGACGCCCCGTTGTGAGTGTGGATGGGGCCGGGGTTTGTTATGTATTTGCTTACATATTCATCAATTTTGTTGGGCTAAACAGCAGCAATCGACTTGCGGGTCGACTTGGACAACTGACCGTTTTGCGGTCTCCAAATTGCTGGCTTTCTGCCTGACAGCAGGAAGTCCTCTGCGGGCGGCGATTCTTCTTTAAGCGGCTACAAATCTGTAAACATTAAAGTTCGATAGTCGAAGTCTAAGAAAGCTAATAAATTTTTAAAAAAAAGTTTTTTTTTTTTTTAAATCATTGGATTGGATCTTTAATTGAGTGTATGGGAAAATAGAGGAATTGGATCTCTGCTTATAAGACGAGTTCTTAATTAGAAGAGGTCCTAAAAATCAGAGGTACAGCAGATTCTATATTTCAAAAAAGTGAATCAAAATCCTGGCGAATAATTCTTTTTATTTAAATGATTGATGGCTGGGAAATTTATTCACCTTAATCCTGACTTCTTACGCAATTTTTTAAAGACTTTTCGAAAGCGCTTGGATCTGCTTTCGGAAGTTGAAGTGGCTTAAAATAAGGACAAACTTTTCATTGATTCGTTTTGAAAAGTCGTCCATTTCTCTTTCGCTTATTCGAGCGACTCGGCTCGACTCGACTCGGCTCGACTCGACTCGGCCTGGCTCGTCTATCGATTTGCAGGCTTCAGTTTAGTTTAGTGCGTGTAATTAGGCGTTGCAGGTTGTGCAAGACAAGCAGGAAATAAGGTTTGGCACAAACTCATAAATAACAACGGTAAAACCGGCACACACACACACGCACACCGACCGCTTATACACTTCCCATCGCTGCTGAAGATGAGGACACGTTGCCACATAAATAAAAGGCGTACACAAACAATGAAAACGGATAACATAAAATTTACAACAACTAGCTAGCGATGTGAGTGTGCAAATGTGTGTGTGTGTGGGGCAAAGAAGAAGGCAGCTGAGCGATGACGGTAACTAAAACCAACAAACAGCAGCAGGAACAGCAGGCAGGACTAACCAAACAGGCAGACATTCGGCGAGGATTGCGGGGGAATCGCACGCATGTAAGGCGCTTCCGTCTTTAATCAAACGGCACACCGAGGCAGCCAGTGGGCGTGGCAGACAACTGCTGACACACTTCTCGCTCCAACGGCCAGGCGACGACCTGCCGCTGTCGAGGTCCTTAGCGTTAAGTACCGCCAACTATCCAAGGAAGCAGGCGCGGTGGCGGCGGACGGGTGGGCAGTTTCGTTCATTTCCAAGCAAACACTTGCAACGGCGAGTTGCCATCGTTGTCACCGTCAGCGTCACCGTCATCGTCAGCGTCGTCGTCGTCTCGGATTTATGATTAATTTATGTGCACGTGTGAGGAGATTTCCAGCAAAAACTTAATTAACTCATTAAGTAGGCACAGTTTTAATCACAGAGCCGGGGAAAATATGATGCCGGGCCGCCCCCCACCGGCCAGCAGTCAGTCAGGCAGTTGGTACGTCGCCCAGTCAGTCAGTTGGCTCGTCCTCCTTGACACGCTTGGCACTCAAGGCAACAACGTTCGGCTGTCTTACATTTCAGGCCGCCCGAGGGCGGGGCACATTTAAAGCTGCCCCTCTTCCAGTTCGCGACCTCTCCGCGCGCCTTCGGACAGCAATTAGTCGGCCGTGTTCCGTTGGCCCAGACAACCCAGCCAGTCAGTCATTCAGTCAGTCAGTCAGTTTGTCCGTCAGCCCGTCAGTCAATTAGTCGACCTGCCGGTTTGCGTGCTCGATGCGGAGCCGTACAGTCGCCGATTGATTTACCATAACGCGAGTCTGCCGGCGGCCCCGTTTACCGGCCGAGCTCATTACGGCGACGTATACGCAATTTCCAATTAAATAAGAAAGTCACCTGTCGCCCGCCTGCAACCACAGAAGGTGGCCGGGTGGTGGGAGTGCGTGAGATTTACTCGTTTGGCTGCAGTCAGCCGATGCCGACGGTGACGGTGACGGGGCCCTGGCAATTGTAACTGGCGAATTTATTTAACACAAAAGCCTTCCGCTTTCCGCCTTCCGCCCACCGCCCGCCGCTTTCGCATTTACCATTCGCATTCCGCATTTCGCCGCCATTTGCTGGGGCTTTAATTTTTCGCTTTGCTTTTCATTTTCGCAAAATTACCGGAAATGTTAATTTCTCCACGTGCAGCCCAGCGAGAAATCCGAAGGGAATGCATGGGGCCGAGACGTGCATGCAATCCTGCCAACGACGCCCAGCAGCGTCCTCGCGCGCAGTCATCATCATCCCCAGCTGAATAGTGCTAATTATTTAGGGTAAGGATTCAGTTGGTTTTCTCTTCTCCTGCCCGTTGCCCTCGCTCATCAGCAACTGCGTCAGAGGGCCACCTCGGCGGTGTCGTCGGTCGGTCTTCTCGACTGCTCCTGCTGCTGACACAAAAGCACCACGAAGGACAAACGACCGAGTCGCGTCGACGGCCAAAGCGGCCGGAACGGCGACAACAATAACAAAAACTACAACGTCGCGACTTTCGACCCTCCGCCGCCCACTGCTGGGCTCAGCAAAGAGACAAAGCAAACAAAAATAATAATAAATGATTGCGCTTTATAGCTGTGTGTGTGTGTAGGCGTGTGTGTGTGAGCTTACTTTGCATTTGTGCACTGCGCTCTGTGCAGTTTCAGGCCCACAAGCCAGGGGGGATGGGTGGTGAGGAGGTTCTCCTTTGCCAGTGTGCGCACTTTCACTGGATTCAGGTTTGGTGCCTTTTTTGGCTTTCGGTGAATGCGATTTGGTTAAGCCAGTTCCCTTTGCTTTGACTGTACTTTGTGCCCAACTAACTGGGTTAATTAGCTGCCAGCGAAGGGAACCGTGGAAAGAGTTGCCAGAATTGCAATTCAAGTGGATTAAATAGAAAGCTGGCCGGGATTATGAAGCAGCTCAATGTAACCTTGTTTTTGGTATTCAAATCTAAAAGATCTTGAGTCCGCAGCTTCAAGAACATTCAGTTTTTTGAGAATCCAAATTGAATTCGAAGTTTCTCCTGCGCGTCAATCGTTTAATCTGGTGACATAACCTCAAGTGTTGGTCGCCCTTTTTTTATAATTTCTTCAACTTTCTCCGTCATTTGACCAATCACTTAGGCAGTGACTGCCATCAATCATCTTAGCATTCCCCTCCCGGGCCCCCTGCTAATTGGCTTATCTGTGTCCATTCAGCTAAATCGACCGCCGCAAATTTTCCGGGGGTAGAAAGTATCGTGATTTGTGCTTTTCATACCGCGGTTTCGTTATCTTTATGACAGCAACCCTTTGAAGGAGAGCCTGGTTAAAGAACCACCCCTTAAATTTCCTTATATAATATATTCTCTAGTATATTTTGTATATGTAATGATTTCCATTTTGTTGTGCTTTCTCTTTTCTTGCAGAACAATTCCACATTTTCGTTGGTGACTTGAGCTCAGAAATTGAAACTCAGCAATTGCGCGAGGCATTCACGCCATTCGGCGAAATCTCGTAAGTATTAAAATGCAAATTTTCCGTTTTACAGTTAACTTGACAACGACCTGGAGCCGCAAACCCCACCAAACCTTGCCCCTTTTTCTTTTGTGTATATGCGGGTAAATGGAGTGGGGAGTTTTCCTATACAATTTCCCGGTCATTTCGCCGAGCACGCATCGAGTCGTGCGCGTTTTATGATTATTGAGAAGCGTGTGAGAATTTCGAGCATTGGATTTTTATTTTCGCCGTCGCCGACGATTTTCGCCAAGCGGTAAGGGCATGAAAAATTCATAACTGTGAACAGAATTTATGTAAATTCACCAACCAACTCTTTCGCGCTCACAGGACAACGCTCAAACGGTCGAGCGGCAGTTGCCGCGGTGACTTAAAGTTTTCCAGTCGAAAGTGTCGCATCGTCAGTTTTTGTTTGGATTTTCCGGCTCTTATTTTTCGAGGGGGATTTTTTTTTGTCTTTGTGGCATTTAAGCTGCGGGGACAGAGGCCCATTAGCTGCGGGTTTAATGCCAAAGTCAACACGACCCGGACGAAGTCCCGGCGGACCCACGAGCGCTGCGACGGCCCGGGCGGCCCCACTAGCCTGGCCAAGACAGAGCGCCAAACTTTGCTTAATTAACTTCTGTTGTAGCCAAAAGTTTTGCGTCAATGTTGGCCCGGGGGCCGCCGAGGTCTGACGGGGCTGTGGTAGCCGCAGGCTGCTTATCAAAAATTTTGTCTAAAGTATTTGATTTTTGGATTTCGTGCCCGTTTGACTCTCGGCGTCCGTCAAGCCAGTCGCTCCCCGGCCTCTGTTCAAGTTCATGATTAGATGGCAATTTGCTTGTTAATTATTCGAATTTTAATTCCCTGCTCATTATAATGATTACGCTTGTGATTTGGCTAAAAGGCTTTTAAGTCGACCGGCCTGCTCGCTCAGCCTGATAATGAGCAGCGCATGCCCTAAATTTAGACATTTCAAATCAAATCGAAATCAAAATCGCAATGATGAACCCAGTTCCAAATTCGTATTGATTTCACCAAAAGCTGAGCCCACGTTCCTTCCATCCTGGCGCCTGTTGACGGCTTATTGAGCAATCGATTGCGCCACCTTGTGATTCATATCAGTGACATGATTATCAGCGATACACCCAAACATGTCGAGCTCAGAACCCCGGAAACAACAAAGCCCACGTCGCGGCCTGATTATCGGAGGAAAGTCGGTCTGGCAACTTTTGTCTGGTGGGTGGCGTTTCATGTCAAAACGCTTAACGCACAAACCGAGGGTCCCCGTTTGGACCTTTTCCCCAGCGTGGGACGCGCCCCGCGTTCTTTGTCAAAAGTTTTATGCGTGCCTCGTCCGTCGTTGGCTTTGCCTTTGAGTTGGCCCTTTTCCCTGGCCGCCTCTTCATTGAGGTCTTTCTTCATATTTTTTCTTCGCCTCTTTCGTCTTTTTTTGGTTGTTGGCCAAGAGTTCGGCAGGGCAGTAGTATTTGCCAGGCGCATTTTTGTTTCATTTTGTTAAATGCGTGGCGCGTGTGAATATTTAATAAGCTTCTGCTTGTCGGTTGTTGGTTGTTGGTTGCCGTTTACTTATAATAATCATAAAAGAAAGCGGGAAAGAAAGTTGGTGGCCGCCGCCGTCGTGGCCCGCCGCTGTGGTTTATGTTTCATAAATGAAAAGTAAACGCCCGTTGACGGGGGCGTGGGGGTAATTGGCCAAGTTTGGTCATGGCCGCCCCACGCCTTTCGAATGGCTAAGGGAAATCAATTTCAGATACGGAATGTGTCGGGACAACAATTCGGCTTGTTCTTGGTTAAAGATGAATTCCCAAGTTCGATTTAAATTTTCACATTTCTCGTCCTCCGGCCTAGATAAATTCGAACTTTCTGCACACGCTGCTGTTCGCGCTTCAGGCAGGGCCAGTGGGTTTGTTTATTAAAAATTTGCATAAATGTTGAAGTTTGGCTATTTGCGTGGGCAGTCGGAAGAGCTGTCCTTCAAAATTATTTAAATGAACTTTCAATTCAACGAATTTTTCCGTGTCTCTTTGCAGCGATTGCCGTGTGGTCCGCGACCCACAGACATTGAAATCGAAGGGCTATGGCTTCGTGTCGTTCATCAAGAAATCGGTAAGTCGGACGGAACGGCCGAGTGAATCTCAGATTCCTTGCCATTTAAATATGCGAAGGTGGCCGCAGTCATTTATGCTATTTTCTTTCTCCCCTCACTTTCTCCCTTTATTTTGTGCTGTGGCGACCGCTTCATTATCGTTTGGCAGGAAGCTGAAAGTGCCATTACGGCCATGAATGGGCAGTGGCTTGGCTCGCGTTCAATTCGCACGAATTGGGCCACACGGAAACCGCCGGCGAGTAAAGGTAAGGAAATCATGACTGTCGCTCTGTCGCCCGCGTTGGCCCCCCTTGCATCCTTAACTTCCGGGGCCGTGCGTACGACACGACGATGGGCTGGCCAAAATGCCAAAAGGTGCTGCCTTCGACGGGGTTGTCGCGTCGGTCTTATTACAGGAAATTATGGCAATGAATGCCAAAGGTGGCAGCGTCCTAGAGTCCTTGTCCTGACAACGGCCCACCCGCCCCGCCAGCCAACCAGTCGGCTGAGCGGCTGGGCTATTTATATGAAATGTCCTGAAACGACGGCGAAAAATTTTCTACCAGATTATGTTTTCTTAATATTTTTAGTGTGTCGGCTTTACCTTCTCCTTGTGTTTGTGTGTGAGTTTATAATTTCCTCGGGCGGGAAAAAGCGAGAACCGCAGAGAAGTCACAGCCACCGCTGCTTAATTTCCTTAATGGTCTGGCCTGGGAAATTCGGCTTTAAACTTTTTCAATTAGCCGCTTGCTGGCAACGGAAAAAAGTGTCTACCAAAATTGGGTAGACCTTTTGTGCGACCCAAAAATAAACCTCCCCCCGACGACGGCGACTTTCAATTAGCCGCACAGCAAATCAATTTTCATTTTGCTTTATAACACGCCCCCCAAAAATTTATGACCGCCTTAGCCTGCGGAACCCTTGCCGAGGTAATTTGTCGCATAACCAAACTGCACCTATAAAAATCCAATGATCGTTATTAGCAACAGCAAGGCCACCGGCAAGGGGTTGGCAGAGGCGAGTTGCCGTTTGTCTTTCATAAATCAAAGTTAACGCATATTTGCATGTTTTAACATAATTTTTATTTGTTATTATATTACACGAGCATAGATACCTCCACACACACACACATAGTCTCTCCCACACACGCACACTCCGTCACTCTGAGTTCCGAAATCAGATAAATAAATTTAACCAACACGAAACTATTACCATAAAAAGGCTTTCCTCCTGGAACAACCCCCTTGCCCATCTTTGTGTCGAGCGGGCTAGCATAAGCAGAAAATTTTGGAAGGCTGTGGGTGGGCTTATAGAACAAACAGTCGGAACCGTAGCAGCCCCACCGAGTCAAGGTGAAATTTATCGTGGCTGCCGGGGCTGAAATGTTGAAGGGTTCGTCCCTCACTCGTCCAACGAGTCGGCTAGCGAAAAAAACTATGATTCCGTTGGTTGGATGGGTGTGTGTGTGTGTGTGGGTGAGGGGTATTTTGTTTTTGCATTTATATTGTTGTCATAAAAAACGCCTATGAAAGCTTAAGCGGATTTTTATTGGTCTCATTGTTTATTTGCTCCTGTCACGTTGTCTGTGTGTACGGAAAGTGGGAGGGGGGGCTTGGGTTGTAGTTGCCGTAATAACACAAGTTATTATTAGCAATTTGGCAGGAAAATAATTTTGATTTCCCCGTCGTTGGGTTTTCGGTTCGATTCTCTTGTTTTTTATGGCACTGCGAAATTTTTGAGCTGAGTCAACGAAAAAAACCAACTACGTCCCCAATCGGATGTCACAGCATTTGTCGGTTTTATATCCGTGATTGAATGAGGATCCTTTTCTGAAATACACTTTTCCGAAAAGAATGCTTTTCAGAATTTTTTAGGAAGGCAATGAGAACAAACTAAGTACCTTAAATATTGTGAAAGCGAAAGTGATAGAGGAAGTGACTGGAAAATGCAGCTTAACCGTTGCCACTTGAGAGCCTTTAAATGAACCAATTTAAAAACTTAATTGATATAAATTCTTGTTTGTTTTTTACGAATTTGTTTTTTTCTTGATATACAATGTAATAATAAATAGAAAATTCAATTTCTGATCGCAGAAAAATCCACCACTCTTGGAATTTTGTAGTCTACTTTTTTGGGCTTCCAATCAACAAATTTAAATAGGCTGCTTGCCTGCAAATTTTTGGTCTTCAGTTATCTTTCTATTCCTTTAATAGAGTTCACTTCTCCTAAGGAACCCAGAAAAGAGCATTCGGTGTCTCTTCAACAGTTTTCTGGTTGCTTGTTCTTGATTTTTTTATGGTCTAAGTGCCCTGGCCGGTCATAGTTCTCTCCACCTTCTTCTAGTTGTTGCTGTTGCTGCTGCTGTTGCTTTTGCGGCCTTTACGATGGCAAGCACTCAACTTCAACCCGTTTCGCATTACTTGATGTTTTATGCCGCCACTTTGGCTGATTTTTTTGTTATTTCGTTTTTTTTATACATATAAATGTGTATGTATGTTTTTTTCTGTGTTCGTTGGGTTTTTTCTTCTCGCTTTTTTATGTTTTAAGCAGGCGGCTGCACATTTTATGACTGAAGCAATCAGTCGAGCGCCAAGCCGCACGTTTAGTGAGCCACTCAAATGTGTCGTGTGGGTGGGGATGTGAGGATCCCTGGTTAGTGGAAGCCCTTTTGGTCGGCAGGATTTACGAGCCGGCGCAATTGCGCATTTTACAGTTGCGACAATTTTCCATTTCCGCCCCGTTTTTCTTTTGCTTTCCCCGTCTGCTGCCGGCCTGGGCCTTCTTTTTTTTTGCAATTCCGTGCGTTGTGTTCGAAGTTTCGGGTTTATAACAAACGCATTTGCTGAGTTTTATTGTTTAAGCTGCTTGTTAAGTTTTCGTGCAAAACTTTACCATGCCCTTCCCCTCCAACCATGCCAGACCCCTCTGGCTTTCTGGGCTGTCTACTTTTACTTCGGCTTCCACGTCGATTTCGAATTCTCGGCGTTCGTAAATAGCACACAAAAGGGCCTGAAAGAGCTGGAAAGTTTTTTCCCCTTTTGCACGGCTGCACAAATGAACCGGCCCCCGCCCTGCCCGCGTTTGGCCGGTGGAAATGTCGGCCATAAATAAAGGCCAAAACGGCAAATGCCTACAAGCTCATTATGGTAATAACTTAATTAACTTGAAACAATATGCGCCCCGGCATGACAAATTTTCTTTGCCCAAAACTATTTGACTTTTGACTGGCGACGGTGATGGCGGAGGTGATGACGAAGGCAGCGGGCGGCACCTGGAGGCCAGCATTGTCGCCAGGTACCAGTCGGCGAGGCCATAAATCAAAATTTTATGCAGAATTGCACACAATTAGGCAGAAAGTTGCCCCGTCGAGTTCACGGCACGGCAAGGAAATGCAAGAAATGCGAACAACGGGAAAATTCACTTGGAAAATCAACGTCAAGAAAGACCGATGGCTTGGCCAAGGAAAGCGCGTTTGTGTGTGAGTGCGAATGTGTGGTTTTGGATTTAACGCTTTTCATATTTAATGATGTTTTCATTGGCCGGGCCATCAATAGGTTAAGTACAGGATCCTGCCGCCGCTGCCGCCGCCGACGACCTTCTCCATAATTCAGTGGGCAAAGTGCAACCTCAACGCTTTCGATGCGTTGCACGCACATTTCACGGATATTAATTGACCGATTGTTGTTGTTGTGCTGCTGCTAAATTATTTATGCAAAATGTGGCGGGTGGTTGGGTGCGGTGGGCGTGCGGTGGGCGTTCAACGCTTTATGATTTAGTTTGCCCTGCCCAGTAATTGCTCATTAAAAATGCATAGGAAAAAAGCCTTTCGATTTAGAAACACCAATGGTGGGCCAACCAACTGAAGACCGAACCCCTGCCACGGCTGAACACATTCGGCCGGGCGGTAATGACCAGTTACCTGCCCCAGACAGTCATCATTTATTTAACAGTCGCCCTCTTGCTGCCAAATGAAATGCATTAGACGCTCTGCGTTGGCTTGCCGTAGACAAAAATGTGCGATAATTATGGCCCCACACTCGCACACACATACTCGTGCACTGGCCGTGTGCACACCTTTATTTGCCAGAGACATGGAACGAAATGAGTGCGGGCAAGCGAACTTGCAACTGCAACGAGCGGCGCCTCAAGGCTAAGCACGTACAAAGATACACGTTTGGGTGTGGGCAAGGGTCCCTTTGCGTTGGGCTGCATACTTTTTCAAATTTAATTACACGTATTTAAAAGCGTAAAGAAGAAGTAATAAAAGAGGCAGAAAAACGAAAATGAAAAGCCCGAAACCCCCCACCACATTCGGTCCTCCAACCTTCTGCTCCCATTGGCCGCCATCAGCCCCATCGCCGAGTCAAACGAGACCCCTGCCGGGCCACAAAGCAAAGTGCAAATTAGTGAAACCTGCGCTCAAAAGTATGCAATGCCGTTTGCATGCGAGCCTAGCGATCCAAGTGTGCGGGGCAGGCGGGCAACAGCAGAGGCCGTGGGGCGGCTTACATTTGCGGCAAAAGCTTTCAAAAAAATATTTGTAAGCTTGTTAGTTTTTCGGTGCACCGCTCCGCATCCCACAGCAAATTGTTCGCCCATCGCCATCCTGTTGCATGTCATTGAGCTATATTTTTTGTACTTTCCTTTTGCATGCGCACCTCCCGCCCAACTGCGGGCTGAGGCGGGGCCGGCGGCAGCTGCGCAAGCTCGGGCCCTGCGAAGGCATTTCGAGGACTCGCCTCGGTGGTGGTGGTCGATTTGGTCGATCTGTCCCACAATTAAACTCGGTTAACTGGCCTGCCAGTCACCTGAAACCCAGCACACCACCCGCCAATCCCATTTCCCTCGCCCTGCCTGCCTAAACAAAGACATAAACACGCAAAGCTGGCATTATTTTTAAAAGTGCAAATTTCGTTTTAACCTCAAAGGAAGTAATTAGTGTGACTTTTGCATACAAATACGTGCATACATAGCGAATAAAATGGGCCAAAAGGACCACTTACCGCACCCCGTTGAAAAACTGGAACATATAGAAAAAAACAGCAACGGCAGCGGCAACAATGCCGGCAAATATGCACAAAATATAATAAAAAATGCAATAACAACCGCAACAATTTTAAAAATGCACCACCAGCAACGGCAGCGACAACAGCAACGGCAACAGCAACGGTAAATAGTGTCGCCCTCGCACACACACACACACACACACACAGTCGCGTATTGACTAAGTGCATGCGGTTGTTTTAATTACCAAAACGGCAACGACGCCCTGCCCGCCCGGCGCGCTGGAAATTGTTGGCGTTGGCATTGTTGCTGCTGTTGTTGCTGGTGGGTAAAACCGTTAATTAATTTACATATTAATCATGCAGTTGTAGGTCCTCGCGCTGAAAACTCCAGCCATAAATAATTTTGGGGAAACCCCGAAAAAAATTACACTTGGCAACTGCCAACTGCCATTCATTAAATTGGCGGCTTGAAGTGATTTGTTTGGTTTTGATTTGCTTGCAGAGAACATCAAACCGCTGACCTTCGATGAAGTCTACAATCAGAGCAGTCCCTCCAACTGTACCGTTTACGTGGGCGGCGTGAACAGCGCCCTCACCGCCCTCAGCGAAGAGGTCCTGCAGAAGACCTTTGCCCCGTATGGCGCCATCCAAGAGATTCGCGTGTTTAAGGACAAAGGCTATGCCTTTGTGCGGTAAGTCGTCGACCACAGCAGCCATTCATCTGCAACTTTGCTGTTGAATACTTAAAGCTTCTCTTTGCTTCCCGACAGCTTCTCCACCAAGGAGGCCGCCACCCATGCCATTGTGGGGGTGCACAACACCGAAATCAACGCGCAGCCGGTGAAATGCTCTTGGGGCAAGGAGAGCGGTGATCCCAACAATGCCCAGACGATGGCCAGCCAGGCTTTGAACAGTGCGGCCGCAGCTGCCGCCGGTTTCCCTTACGGTGTGGGCGCTGCTGCCGCTGCGGCTGCTGCATACGGCCAGCAATTGGCCGCCACCGGCTGTTGGTATTCACCGACGCCCACTTATCCGGCATCGACGGCCACAGCGGCTGCCGTCACACCGGCTGCCGCAGCGGCCAGTGCAGCTGCTGTGCAGAATCAATTCCTGCAGGGCATTCAAGGCTATCACTTTGGCCAGTACGGCGGCTACCAGCAGGGCTACATGGGGTGAGTGAAAGATTAAAGCGCCCGGCTCAAATATGCGTAATTATTTCAATGGACGACTGCCAGGGCGACCATAAGCGTTGGTCTTTGTCGGTTTGTCTGCGCCTGTGTGTGTGGGTGGCAATTGGAAATGATTGAACCGCCACCGGGAATCGCCTGCGACAAGCTGACGGATGAGTGAATTCATTTGCTAATTGCAAAACTTTTTCATTTGCGGACACACGCGACTCCCGCCCACCCCCGCCCACCCCCGCCCACACACACACAGAGACACACGCAAACACTCACACGGAATACATGGCGTATGAAATATATTTCCGCATGTCGGCCTGTCAACATAACGTGCTATTTGCGTCGCGTAAATTTCGTTTTCCGCTAATGCCGGCAACAATTCTACCGCCGACAACTGGCAACTAGCAACTTTAGCAGGTGGCCGCATTTGGGCCAACATTGGGGGCGTCGTCTGTTTTGTGTGTTGTCCGTGATAATTGCGCCTCCGCCTGCAAGGCCCCAGGGACGCCAGCCTCCGCTTTAGAATGTGTGTGTGTGTTTCCGATTTTGCTAACTCTTTATTTATATATGTGTGTTTGGATCGTTGCAGGATGGGCGTACAAATTCCGGCCACCTGGCAGGGCGTCACCCAGGCCCAAATCTCGCCAGCCCAGCAATTGGCAACGGGCGTTGCTGGCACCGCCATACCACAGGCCACCGGTGTGGTTGCCTATCCCATCCAGCAGTTTCAAGTGAGCCCACAGGTATGTCTCTTTTCATCTCGAATCAAATAGAGAGTCGCTCCCTTCCACTGCATTCTACCGAAAAATCCCAACCGATTGCTTGCCATCCTTCAGATCCCATCGTCGTTCGTTGAGGGATTTTCGAATGCAGTTTCCTGTTTTGTGTTTTACGTTTCGTTGGAATTATGAATTGCACGGAGTTTGGATTTCATTTTTCTTTTTTTTTTTTTGCTTCAATTTCATAAGCATGCCGGGGGCAGAGTTGGCTAAGCTCGAGAAGAAATCGAAGGCTCAGCAAACTGCCATTTCGAATGTTTTGAATGCTTTGATTTTTTTGCGTATTTATTAATTTCTTTAAAGTTTATCACTTGTTGTAAATAATTCACCTGCTTAAATAATTTTTCTTCAGCAATTCATCGATTTCATTAAGTACTTTGCATTGGCTTATTTTTCGCCAACTTAAGGGCAAAAAGTCGGGAGGCACCATCAACTTTTTTCTCTGCATTCGACATAATTTTATTCCGATTTCTACTTTTTTCCAATTCTTACTAACACACATATTATTTTTCAAGGTTTATCCTCTACTCTTGCAGGCACAGTAAAACCATAAATAACAAATTTCTACTCACAAAAAATGCAATGCAATTTTTGGGATAGACAAGAAATCAAATTTAGCCGTGCAGCAAGCAGAAATTCACAAAAAAAGATAACAAAAAAATATTCAAAACCCAGGGCTGTAAATAAATGAAGCGCAGAGAATGAGAGAATTAAAATTTCACAATGAATTTCAAATATTGCAAAACAATTGATGGCAAGTTGGCGTTTGACGTGTAGCTGCACCTCTCCCCCTCCCGCAAGCGCAAAGAGAATACGAATAAGAGACACCCACATATACCAAATTATATATACACCTATTAAATTATACATACATATATGAATATATATTTACATAGATATCGAGCATTAAAAGTGTAAACAAAAAATTTGATGTACATGCAAAGGACAGAAAGCAAATTCAGTATTTTAACCTCAGCTGCATACGAAGGCTTCAATCACACGCCACATCCCCCACTGCCACTTTCACCCTCACCCCTCACAAACACCCACACACATACACCCCAAAAATTATAAAAATACATACATAAATTTATGCTTTATGTAAATTTGTGTTGGGCGCGTCGCGAGACAACAGCGGAAAAATTAATTGAAGAAGAAAAACAAAGCAAACAATAAATATAAAAGCCAAATAGAATTTGTTAGGAGAAGGAAACATAAATTGAGTGTGTATTTTGTTTTGTTGAAATGCAAAGCATCCTTAAAACGACCCCTCCCCTCACGACTTTCGCACACACATCACGCCGGCGCACGCAGCGGGCATTAAATGAAAACAAACATAATTAAAAATGCGTTAAAATTAATTACGCCCTCCAACACATATATGGTTATTGATGTATATGTGTGTCGGCCTGATGTGTGTGTGTGTCTACCCACGAGCACGCCCCCAGCTCAAGGCGCTGACGGAACCCAGCCGACGTTCCTTGAATAGAATGAACATAAAGAATTGCCTACTTTTGTGCGCACCACAAATTCGCCCAAACAAATCTTAGCACCTATCTTAGTGCCTATTTTGATAGAACGTGGAAATCTTAATGAACTACTACCAGCAAATCTGCTAGCCTCACACACACACACACATGTATTTAGAGCCAGTAGTAGTGACAACTGCCAAGCCAAGCTAAGCCTTCAAATTGGGTGTCTGAAAATGTCTTGCTCTTAATTTCCTATTGACTAAAAGTTACCAGAAAATATTAGCCTATTAGCCACTTAAAGCACAGACTCTCTCTCACACACTCACACAGAAATATCAGCAACACAGACGCATTTAAATTAACTACATAGCTGACTTTGATTTGTGATTGCTCAATAATTGAAAGACATGTTCCTATCAACGCTACACTCACACAACCACGCACGCACTCGCAGCTGTAAAATGTACTTGATATCGAATTGACAAAACCGCAACCCAGTCCAGTCCAGCCAAAAACAAATACCAAAAACCAGCAAACAGGAACCAAAACTACTACAGAGAGCACTTCGAATTTGTCTCTTTTCATATGTTTATACCACATTTTCCAAGGGCTTTGTAATTAGCAGCCAGCTAGCAAATTAATTCAAATTAGTTTTGTTTTTGAAGTTTTTTTGTTTTGGTTTTTCGTGATTTATTCCTTTTGATATTCAAATTTCATAAACATACGCAAAAAGCAAATATGAACGGCATTCTATCCCTCTAAACCTTTCGAATCTCAAATAACCAAATGAACTGTATTTGTAAATGTGTTTTAATTTCAGTTGCCAGAAGATGAATGGTTAGCTGCAAATTTGTTGTGTTAGTTCGATTTTTGTTAGGCCAAACAGCAAGTGGAGAAGCAGAAAGAAATTAATGAAAATACACACATACAAAGCATACCTAGCATAGCTATAAAATGAAAAGCAACAAGAGAAAAACCAACGTAGATTACAGAAACAGAAACAGTATAAATTAAATAAGTAAAGTCAATAACCCAACTACCATTTAGCAGTACCCGAAACACGTCCCCGAAACGAAAGTAAGAAACTAAACAAAAATCTATTTGAAAACAATCAATTATGCCATCGAATGATATTAATTGATGTAAGCTAATCGTGCATAGCCATTATGAAATCGAATCAAGAAACCTACTATATAGTCTAAGAGCATAAAACCGAAAAATACTACGTTATTCAAATCAACAACAACAACAACAAAAACAGAAACCGCAACACGAACAACACAAATTTAAATAACAAATGCAACACAAAGGCAAATCGAATAATCGAAACGAGCGCAGAGGTCACCAACCAAATAACTAACGGTACAATAGCAGCCACATCAATCGACTACAGCAACAATAACGAACCAAAAATTACTCTGACCCATTTCGCCATACACACTCACAGGCCAGCAGCAAAGTGATTACCCAACATTAATAAATTAAACATAAAATAGGAAGCCGCAAAATACGTCGTCGGAGGAGGGCAAAGCTTCATAAATGCATGCATATATATTGTAAGTTCATGACCGATCGGTTCGGAGCAGCAGAGCTAACCGCAGTTCGCTTAGCATTCCAATTAGCCGACTAGAAATCATCCAGCAAGGATTCCATCTCCTTCCCCTTCACTGCATTACCTTGAGACCAAAGCGAGTTGAATTGCTGATCTTTTGAAGGAAGCAGAAGAGCCGTTTGAATCTTTTGCGTAGCCGTATTTGTATTTGTTTGAGCAGGCTTTGAATCTGAGTTGAGTGCCGAACCCTTTACACTAAACAAGAGAGCAATAGTTAAATTTTTTTATACCAAACGAGTAGAGAAGCATTGAGAGGCAGATCAGCGGAGAAGTGCGATCCATAAGTGTTGTATGTAAATGCATGTCTATGGCTAATCAACACACACACAGATACACACGCACACACCCATTCGCATAGAGATAAAAACAGGCCGCGTAGTAAATTAAAGTAAGTTCTTATATACAATATACGAATAGTTATACATATATTTTTATGAAGGTGTTACAAAGAATTGCCCGCTCCCTCTCTCTGTATAATAGAGAGAGAAATACAAACACACACACACATACCCGCACACATTTTAGAGGCAAACGAGGCGTCACTGTAGAGTTTAGCATCGTGTATTTGTACATTCGAAGAAGAAGCAACCGAACGTGAAGAAACATAAATGTTTTTAGATTTAGATTTAGCCGAAAGACGACGACGTTGAGAGCGAGGCCGGCAAACGACTTAGATTTAGATGTGATTTTTAGAGGAAGCCACAGCCACAGAAGAGCCATTGAAATTCAATTTAAGTTTATTATTTCTGACACACACAGACAGGAGGTCCTTTTTGGACCTAGCACAATTTTTAAGGCAGACTTGATGGAAACATTGTTGACCAAAAACACAATTAAATGAAAACAAAACAAGCATTTTTGGAACCAAAAGATATTTTTGGCTATAAGGTAAGCCCAAAAACCAAAAATTTAACACAACGCTACGAATAGGAAAATACCAGAATGAAAAAATCACACACACACAAAATCGATTTAAACGAAATTAAATTGAAAACGATATTGGTTTGTTTGTTAATGTTTGCGCTACATATCAGTAAAGAGTTAGTGGAGATAGTAAGGCAGTTGGCACATAGAACCTAGCAAAGAGTTGGAAACTAAATTTAAAAAATAACAAACGAAAAGGTTTTAGCAAATAGAACAGCACGGGAAAGAAATACAAAATCGAAAGAGATAAATTATAAACAAATATTATTGTATTTATGTTGTGTGACTACGATCGTTACCAGATCAGATATAACTGGTATATATACTCTGACCTATACGTGTATTTGTATATGTTTATGTGGTAAAAAGGAACCTACAAAATACGCAGCAAATATTTAAAGATAAATATATATATACATATATCTATACATAAGTATATTTGTAGCAACGCGAAGAGCAAGCGAAACGTGTTGTATTGTGGATCACTTAAGCTAGTCGAGGAGAAGTTACTGTAGCGGTTAGAAATAGAAATGTTAGTGTCACCTTAGTGGAAGACAATGCCAATTGCCCTCCCTCCCCCTCATCCAATTCATAGGACCACACATCACCCAAAAATCCCCTACGATTTGAGTTAGCATTTCCATAGGCCGCGTAATTTGTTCGGTTTCGTATTCCATCGAATCGTACAGACCACTTACATCCATACATCGCTAAGGTAAGCCAACAATTATAAATTAGTCAATTCGATGTGTAATTTAATGGAAAGTCGCAAGAATACACCGTTAGAGAAATTGTTTGATTAAAAGAAAATAAAAAACCCAAAAAAGAGGAAAAATTAAAAATTGTAGCATAACTTTGAGCAAGATTCAAGCAGCTAAAGAGGCGAGGAAGAGAAAGAACGTGTTAAAACCGAAATCCAATCAAAAAGAAGTATTATTATAAGCTACAGAGCCGATAGAGTAGCAAACCAGAAAAAAATCAGTTTAATTCTAAGCTAAAAACAGAAACAAAACCAACCCAAAAAATAAGCAAATCAAAATGCATAACTTCTCACAAAAGCCGAGCAACAGAACCGAAATCAAAAGAGAATCATGCGAAAAGATATTCATTATTGATAAGCAAACAAGCCTAACTACCCCCGACTCCCCCTAGGACAAAAAAAAACTATTTAAACAATAGAATCAGGCAAGGGGGGTTGTTGTAGGAAACTGAAATAGATGATGAAAAATTAAGGGAATTTTATTTCAGGTTTTTTATTGGGGCAGGAAGCGCAGAGCTTGTGAATTATTCAGTCGCAATAAACCGTTCAGTTCTCTCCCCCCACACACACACGCAAATGAATATGAATTTTTACTATTCTAAATGTAAAATTGGGAAATTTGACGAAATCAAATCAATGAGCAAACAACCAAAAAACAAATGCTACTAGAAAACACTCACACACACACACACACACACACAAGCAGATAAGTATCGTATAGAAGACAAATGTAATAAACACACACACACATACATATATAAATAGTTATATACATACAAAAGTAAAGTGTATTGCATAAGTAAATAATGTCAACAAAAAAGATACAGATATCGACTGCAGTATTGCAAATATTTTGTAGAAATTTAAGCGTGTTTGAATGTGTTAAGCGAAACAGGCAAATCGGTGGAAAGAAAGAAAACAAAGCCCCCCTCCCCACACAACAAAATAAAAAATAAAATAAACGAATTGGATAAGCAAAAAAAAGCAAGATTTGTGGGCTGACAAGAGCCGCAGAAACCCTAAGCTAATTATAAAATATACAAACAAAACCAAGAAGATAGTAATATATATATATACATATATAGTATATCTATATACAATTCTAGTCTACACACAGTCACACCCACACCCACACCCAGCCCCACACTCACAGCGAGCTCGCCTCAAGCGAGTCCATGTAGCGAATAACGACGAATATAAAGAGTTAATCGACAAACGAGAAATATATTGTTTATGAAACGAACAAAAAGAACACTCGGCTGCGTATTTGTATACCCATGCGCCCGAAAAAACAAAATACACACAAAAAAAATAAAGAGAAAAAAAAAACATTTAACGAAAAAAAATCATCATAAATGCAAATAAAAACTGCGCAAAGTGTTGCAATTAAAATGCATAGAAGAAATATACATAGGTAACATAAACAGCAACAAAAACAACAACAAAATGTAATAAGAATAAAAATTATATTATATATACATAAAATATTGAAGGAAACCAAATAAAAGAAGCAAAAAAAGAAAAATAAAAAAAAATTTTGTAAAAATACAAAAACCTCTTTCATTGTCAATGGGAATTCGATAGCCCTTCGTAGGCTTTTTTTTAATATTCTGAAAATATTATATAACAAATAATTTTAACAAGTTTTTTTAGCTAAAACTTTCCACTTCTTAAAAGGCTTTGGGGAGTGGGAATTTATATTTATGCTAAAAAATATATTTTATATGTTTATTTTCGTTTTTATATTTCGGCTGTGAAAACATTTGTTTAAAAAAATGCTTAATATTTTTCATTATTTGGTTTTTACTCCTTCTGTTTATTGTTCCTGAGCGCAGGTTTCTTTGTTCGAACAACAACGATTTGCATTTGGCTTGAGCTTTGGAGGTTTTTCGCTGCCTCCCCAAGCGATTCACCGCGGCTTCCACAATGTCCTGGCGCCTTATGTCTGTGCGTGAGCCCCCAAGGTGAGTTCGTTAAAACATTTATGCCTCCAACTGACACACACACAGGCAGGCAGACAGGCAGGCAACCGTTGGCAGTGCTGCTCGGTAACAAAGGCCAAAGACAACACGTGCAACAATAACAAATCAAAAATTTACAAAAACAGAGAAATGCGAAAAACGAAAACATGCGCTGCTGGTTAAAAAAGCAATTGTGTAGTTGGGCAGAGGGACAGACGGATGCTATGGCGGGGAGGAAAATGTTTAAAACATATTCTCTTTCATTTTTTTCTTGCCAATTTCACCTTTGTTGTTGGCTTTCGGTTAGCCGGGGGCAAAGCTGCCTTCCCTTCGCCGTTGCCGTCGTCATCATCGGCAACGCTGAGTGCCGCGGGGCAACTAACCCGACTCAACTCAGGCTGCCCTGCTACCCGCATTTGATTCCAGTTTCTTTTTAGCTTTATTGTGTTTACAGGGCTGCTGTGCGTGTGTGTGTGTCGGCTGAAAATCTTGGCGATAATAACGCACACACACATGCCATGGCCATGTTGCCGGGACTACTGCCATTTGGGGCATAAACATATGCGGAGATTTGAGTTTCTGCTCGTCTGCCGCAGCGTGGAAAATAATGGCGCTATGTTTGATTTGCATTGCAAATCGTCGCAATTTTGCAAAATGTCTTCCTATAAAAATGACAATATGTTTTATTTACTTACATTTGACTTTGATTCCACAGCAAGTGAGTTCTCCCCACAGGCCCAACGAGTTGCCATGGGCCAGGGACTATTGCGTGAATCTGTTGCCATTAAGCAACACGCAGTCAAGGATGAAATGCCAGGAATCGACCTTGACTCGCACGAATTTCCCGGGCGGTAGGATCCAACTGATGGCTCACATTCTCGTGCATCCCTGGCATCTGACAGGATGTTGTGGTTAGTTAATAATTCGCATGCATAGAGCTGTCGCCCCTGTGGATGGCGGACAGGAGTACGCAGCCCAGGATATTTGCTGCATATAAAGAACGTATCAGGAAGGACGACGCCTCAGTAGCTCGCCATTCCGACAGCGTTGACGAGGGAGCAAGAGAAACTGCAACGGAAACCGGAAATGCGCAAATACCAAAGCACCCAAGCACAAAAGATTTCTCCTACTGCTGCCTCTTCTCAGGATTATATATATATTTTTTTTTCCTTACCACCAGAACACAGCAGGCAATGTCAGCCAGCCCCCATGCAGAGCTGAGCATTTGAGTAGCTGCCTGGCAAGCCGGCTGAGTGGCTGCATATCCTGCTCCCAGATAAGACACTTAACAGGCACCAGGCAACGGCTACCAACTGCAATGCTCACAATGCCAAGCCCCACACAACTTATAAAACAATGCAGCCCAAGCCCAACAACAACAAAAACAACGAGCAGACGATGGCCAGCTGGCAAATGATATGCTTCTCGGTTTTGTCTTACAAACGGCTTACATCTGACAAGACAAAGGTGCTCGACTCGAGCGGCCGACCGGACAATTGAGTTCTCTAGTCGGACTAACCGAAATCTGCTGTTTAACTGTTCAATTGGACAGCCATTGCGGGTACAGTTGCTATCAATGATTTATGATGAGCACAGTCAACTTCACGGGGGCCGCCGCGCGCGCCCGGCATTTTCATTAACATACAAAGTAAACGGCCAATTTGGTCAGTCGGTTGGTCCATTTTTTTATGCTCTGGCCGGCCGCACGTGGCACTGTAGTCGCTGGCCGGGCGGAAGCGGCAGGGGTTTATTACAAAATGGCGTATTACCGGACGCTTACGACCGCCACTAACTGATACAGATGGCACCCCAAGGACCAAACAAACACTAACCGCCAGCGTCGTCCACATAATGAAGCAAACAATTTTCACAGACAAACATCGGGCGGCGGGTGGTCGGCGCTGGCCAAATATCCTCGCTCATAACACAAAACAGAACAAATGTCCTTTGCTGATAAAGCCTCATAATAAATGTCGACCTTTCGTTTTTCCATTTATATTATCAACTACAGGCAAACCGCCGACTCCGCCTCCGCCAGCGCCACCGCCACCACCACCGCCACTGCACATAAAAAGCAGAGCCCGTCGGTGGCGGCCACTGAATTACCAACAATGCGTATGATGCTGAATCGCAGTTGTTGTTGTTGCTGGGGAGTCGTTGTTGCCGGCAGTGCACTGCCAGTGTGGTTGGGAGAGTCTGCGGCATTGGGGACGCTGAGTTTTAGTTGTTCTCGTCGGCTTACCTGTGGCTGCCGTTGCGGTTGCTGAATTTTGCCAGCCTCGCCGGCTCCACAAGCAGCCACTCTCCCGCCCCCACAAAAGGTGGGTAAGAATAAACATTTACCATATAATAAGCAGGGGCAACAAAGGCAACTCGACGGAGCCTATTGCCTGCTGGGATTGATATGTTGGTTTGCTGGAGGAAGAGCAACCGCTGGTCGACTGAAGTTTGGGTTTACGGATTTCTCCGGTTCCCCGTGAGTTTTATAGACCCGACGGCGGCCGGAGCAGCCGGCAAAGGTAAGTAAATTTATGTTATTTCCTTGTTGTTCCCATATCAGATAAGCTAATAAAAAATATTATAATTACATATCAGGTGGTTGGTGGGCGGCGGCTCCTCTAATGTCCCCTGATGTCGGCTGCCTGGCTGCCGTTTCGGTTCGCTGGAGTCGATGCCTTGCGGCGTTGCGCACAGGCTGTGTTGTTGTTGTTGTTGTTGTATGGGAGGAAAAATAAGTCATAAGGACAATTTAGACTTTGAAGTGCCATTGCCAGGCGAATTTATTTTAATTAGACGCACACAGACAAAAGTGCCCGCCCATCCCCACGCACGCCGACGCCGACCTTTTTTTATGCGGCCCAAAAGACAATGCGACACGACCGCAGCCAGGGCATAAAAACAGCGAGGCTACGGGGGTTTGGCCGGTCGTGTAACACACATTAACCGCTGCCATGGAATGCAGCCGTAATAACAACGAAGAGCACAAGTTTAATTAGTGCAGCCGTTGAGGCGGACGGCCAAACTGCCTGCGGCCAACGTTGCGTATGAGCAACGAACGCTGCCGAGGTGCGGCCACACCAAGGCTGTCATCCGTCTGTGTGTGAAGGTGTTGGTGAGTTTTTATTGCCACCATCCATCTGAGGAGTAAAACTCCCATGGCCATAAAACCCTAGGACGCCAGTAAAGCAACCGCCACCCGAACCGTCAGCGACTCCCACCAGCCCATCAGTCGGTGGGCCGGAATTGTTGAAGAAAAAAAGTCACTGCCGAACTAATAATGGCAGCTGTCAAAATTCGTTAGCCCCCGCGGCCATCACACGGGAGCTCGGCTGCCCCCCTCCGCTGTCAACCTGTTGTTGGCTGCCGGCCAGAGGGGCAAACTTTGGCTTCACCTTTCAGTCGCTTGGATTGCGGGCCCCACATTCATAGTGATTTGGTTTGACAGTTTTTTGTCATCCAGTCGGACTTCGACTTCAGATGCGGCTGTTAAGATAACTCAAAAACGATGGCCGGCCCCAAACACCCGCCCTGCCGACATCGAAGAATGAAGGACAATAAAATTTATCACCCCCGCCGCAAGTCGCAAAATACAAAAAAATAAACGTGACATGGAAGCAGCTACCATTGGCAGTCTCAGGCCGGTGGATTCACCTATGACCCAAGGTCTGAGGGGGCGTGTGGCTGGTTGGCTAATGCTGCGCTTTAGTTATGCATTTTATGTGAGTCCTTGCCGCCTCTTGATGGGTTTGTGGCTCGGCATTCCTCCTGGTTAGCTGGCTAGCGCTGGGGAGCTGGTGAGCCGGTTAGCTGGCTGGCTGGGTTTATGCGGCATGCGCGTAAAGTTGAGCATAAAATGTGGCACGCTTAGCCTGCGTCATTGTCAACAAATTGCGCATTGAGTCCTTGGACCCGAGCATACGGCGCCCACACAGCTTATTAGCGGGATTGTGGCGGCATTAGGCGGCGGTAAGCGAAAAGCGAAAGGTGAAAGAGCAAGGACAAGGATACCTCGTCTAACCGCAGCCATCAGGGGAGCAGAGAGGATATAACTCAAGCCAATAGGCCTGATGGGATTCGATGCCGTGTCACCTCTTAAATTCGATTAGTTTTCTCCACCGCCAGCCACACGCCGGGCAGGGAGGCAAAGGCTTTGCAGCCCCACCAACGCGTGGAAGTTTTCCCTCCTTTAGACTCAAGGAATCTTTAATGTACAGGCTCATGACTGAGCAAAGGAGGCATGTTGATTGAGCGTCCTTCTGGCCGACACCTTTGGAGTTTTTTTTGCTGCCTGTGCCGCTGGCTGTGTTGGTCATTTAAGCGCAATTTGAAGTGGTTTGCCGTTTGATTTATGGCCAAAGGACATGTGTAATTTAAAGCTCGTAAAATTTGTCCGGGCGTGTCAGAAAAACGGGTGACAACCTGACAGCGGCGACAATACCCGCTGGCATTTCAATAATCCCCACTTAAAGTCCGCCGGGGATTATTTGATTTTTTAATTGGCTTTTATCCATCGTAGTCCAGCCCGCCGTCCATCGCCTGATGTTGGCCAACCGGCCGACCTTGTTCCCTTCAAGAGGCTCTCACAACGGGCTCATATGGTGGATACTTCGCCTCTCTATTTCCCCCTGCCGCCGCTATACGACCATAAATGTCGCTGGCTTGGCATTAACGACGCCGCGCTGGATGGGTGCTTGGGGCAGTCGATGGGGCGAGTGCAGCAATAAATTCAATTAATTGCATTTTATTTCGATTATAACTACGGCCCCTCCGACCAATCGACGGATATATTGTGCAATTATCTCTGCAGATACGCGTTGACATTTGTGGCCATTGAATATTTGAGCGCCGCGGCGTCGGCGTCATCGTCAGCGGCGAGGACGTTGGCTTCCTCGAGTTCGCTTCTAATTTTTGCTCGTTAATTTCATGCAACGCTTTTATGCATTGTCATAAAATTAATTTTATTACACTTACAACTTCGATAGACTGAATGAGACCCCCAGCCCGCCGCCACCGTCCTCTCATGCACAATTTGACTTTTGCCTAATGAGATTAGTTGGCCGGGCAGTTGGCATTGTTTCGTGCGCGTCTTTGGTTTGCCAAGACGCCGTGAAATTTCCGCCAGTCACGACTGTCCGGATTATGGAATCAGTGACTGGAAGATCTCTGCCAAATTTAACGACGCATTGCGTCCTCTCGTCGGCCGTTAATTGATTTCCATTTTCCTAGCTTGTCGGTTGTTTTTTCTTCCTATCGCCGCTCAGCCTGATTGCGGTCATCTCTGGCCGCTCTGGTTATTTCATGAATTCGTGCTGGATTTTTAATTAGTTTAATGGGAGAACAACACGTCGGCAACAGCTGCCCAGCGACAGGTGGGGCCGTCTGCCCGATAAGTTTCCATAATCGAAATGGCAAATGCATTTTGAAGGTTTTCATATTAATTTTGGCACAGTGGAGGTGTCTGTCAAGGGGAGCGGGAAAAGCAAAACGGAACCCAAGAATCAGGGAAGTAGAAGCCGGCGTTGGTGATGTGCGAAAGTTTTCGCTCGATCGACTTTGAGACAAGCTTGTAAAAATTTTTAAATAAAGTGTTTATTTTCAACGATTTTTCTATATAAGATTTCAGGTTACCTTTTTTGGTTTCCCTCTTCTAAAAGTCGTTTAATTGATAACCCTTTCGCCAGCCGCCTCTGCTGGCCTCGTTTTTCAGGCATCTACAATTACAGGGAGAGGCTTGAATGCATCGGGCGCCTACACTTGGTGATTCTCACAAAACGCACAGCTGAATATATGAAAGCAAGCGTAGAACGGAAAAGGATAAAGGGTGGGGGCCACAGGAGGCCGCATACAATGAGGGAAATGGCATGTTATCAGTGCGTACGTTTGATTTTTATACGCACACTTAAGCAAATAACTGCAGGCATTATTTCAAAAATTCGAAAATTAAAAGCAAACAACATAGAACAGAGAGAAAGGATCCATGGGCAGGCGGACCGAGCGGCCAGCTGGCCCACTGAATCCACAAGCAGCATTCGACAAGGTGAAATTTCGCCATTTCCCCTGTAAGCCTGCACGCGCGCGCGCCTGTGTGTATGCAAAGAAAATACAATTGCCGAGCCAGAGAACGAGCCGAAGCAGAAGAAGAAGAAGAAGAACAGATGAACGCAGAAAGTTTTTATGTAAAGTGAAGTGAAATGTTTTCTTTGCGAATTTACCTTCAATTTATGCATTTATGAATATGTAAGCATCCGAGGAGCAAGGATACAACAACAGCACCAAGAATCTCCTGACGTTCTGCCGTTTCTGAGGGTGGGCTTTTGCCACCTGACTGCATCCACACACACACACACACATACACACATGATTAACGGCAGTTGGAGGTTCACTCATTAAACGCATTTTCATTGGAAAACTCTTACCGATGTTGTCGCCAAGGACTTTCTGTAAAATCTCTGCTTGGTTGTATTTGTTGGTTTGTTTGTCTATTTTTGGGTGGGTAGAATTTCAACTGTCCGACCCGCCACAAATCAAAGTTAATCAATTACAGAAAAAGTCACAAAGTTCAATGAAAATTACATGCCAACGGCGGCGCCGCAACACGAAAATCGTAGCGAATCGCAACGAATTCGATTCGCTGAATTAAATTCAATAGAATCAAATGAAATCGAATGGAATCAAATTCAAAATGAGAATGGGTCGGGCTTTCGGCTTTGCTGCTTTGCATAAAAACCAGAAAAGGCCAAAAGTTGTGGCAACACAACAACAGCAACACCAACAAAATCAATCAGACGCCAACAACAACAACATCGAAAGCCCGACAAAAATGCCTACATGAAAACAATTAGCGTGACAATTTCCCAGCGACAATTTGAAATGTTGTCACCTCAACGAATGTCGATTATTATTTTCGAATCTATTTTCCCGATATTTCGCCCTTATTATAGGCTTTTAATGTGGGCGCCACGCCGCTTCCCTCGCTTGGTTGGCGTATCAAATTGCGGATACGCCACGTTGGCCCGCTTAGTTTCCTTCTCGTTGGGGAAGGACGGGCCTGGGGGTGGTGCGTATGATTTACACGCTCGCAGGCCATAAAAGCGGCCGCCCGACAGAAATTCTAAAAATTGTGTGCTAACTCTTTTTATGGTTCTATGGCCTCCAGTCGGCCGGCGAACGCACAAACTTTCGCTTTTATTTCGCTTTACGACAATCAATTTATGACATTTATGATAGGCAAATGCCACGCGCTAATCAATGCGCATTTTCATCGTTGTCATCGCCGTCGTCGTCGTCGTTGTCGTTGTCACGCGGCCCTAAAAATGACAAACATCGTTTACGCATCGTTGGCCACAAAGGGCCCGCGGGGTGGGCACTTTGCCTAATCGACATTTACCACGATATCAAAAAACAATTCGTTCAAACGCAATGAGCATAGAAATAAATTTACAGGATAACCGGAGAAGAGACTTAAAGTTGGCTGCTGGTAATGAGCCGTTGCCAATGTCGCGTTGTTAAATTTCTGTGAATTGTGGCTTTTAAAGTCGCCGACACACATTCTTATGCGCGGCTGGGAAAAACGCAGTCATAAAATTCAATTCCGTTTGCGAATGCATTAAATCAGCCAACTCGCTCGAGGAGTGCGTATCAGGGGGAGAGAGATAGAGCGAGTGTGTCCTGTATGCGTGATGGGTGTTGGTGGTGGCGCCGGCGGGGGACGGGCTAAGCCGGCTTCGTTATGCAGGCAACGTAGCGGGTCCCCTCGGAGGGCGAGTACTTTGCATAAATCAACAAAAACTATAACATTATGTCCTTTAAAAACTACAACAACCAGAGCAGCAACAACGAAGACCCGCGGACAACTAATAGAAATGCGATGGCAGTCGGTGATGTCGGCGGCAATGGCGACAACATTGGCCGCGCGACTGTGCGACAACCGCAACAGCGGCAGCGGCAGCAACAACAACGTTCATGGCAATAACAATAAAAACCAAAAGTACTTTTACACGCACTTCAAATACAAATAAAGCACTTGACTCTCCCCAACAGCCCCACGAGCCGCCCATCGCCAGCGGACCAGGCTGCGTTCTCCTTTCTCCTATGCACGTGTTTGGCTGTGTGTGTGTGGTGTTGGTCGTGTGCGTTTTCAAGTGGACGATAAATAAATTAGAAAGTTACCAAAGCCCAGAAATGCGAGTGGCCCCACCTCCAGCGAGCCTCCTCGGCCCACCCAACGGCAGTTGCTTGGCTCTGGCGTCGGCAACGGCGGCGTCGACGCACTGCGACATAATGGCGACCACTTTACCGTTTTTATGCTTAATTTACTTAAAAGGGCATGGCCGAGCGGCCTGCCTGCAATTGAACCTGGCAGCCAACGAAAGTGCATTGTCACATTTACACACACACACAGGCACGCAAGCACACATGCACACAGGCGATCCGTTGAAATGTTATGAGCCGCAGGGAGAGAGGCCCAAATAGAACGAAGGCACGCAACGCCTGTCATGGATTGCCCGGCCGGGCCAACCGGACTTGGGGTGTATTTTACATTTTACGCACAATTTTACAAACAAGTCGAACACGCAAAACGCCACTTACGCGCGCGAGTCCGCAACGAGGGTTGGCTATTTTAAAACCGAAGGCTTAGGTTGGCCCCGAGGGGGCCCGCGGAGAGGGGCGGCTCTCCATTACATCACCCGTTTGGGCTGTGGTGTGGGACCCCTCGCATCTTCGTCGACTGCTGGCCAACTGGCCAACTTGCTTAGCATGCGACGCGCCCCTTTTTCGCCATGTCACGTTGTCGATGGAATTTTTAAGCGACAAGCCAAAGGCAGGCGGAGTGGGTTGGTGGCGGGAGCTGGACGAAGGGGCAGGAGGCCAGCATGTGCGTAACAAATAGTTGAAATAGTTTGTAGCGCACTTTTGGGGGCGACTTATTCAGCGGCAGCATCTTTATCCGCCCGTTGAAGCCATTGAATTGTTAATAACTCGAGACCGAGGAGGCGCATTTAAATACGCTCGGCATGACGATCACGTGCCTTGGCGATTTGTCACAAAATAATTTTTACGACTTGAGACGCAAAGCCGCAGCGACACCGCCCGCCTGCTCATCCTTGTCGTTGTGGTCCTTACTCGTTTCGGGCATAATTACATTGTTGTCTTTGGCAGTTGACCTTTTTTGTGGTGGGTTGGTTGTGGCGGCTAGCGGATGTCTATTTGAGTTTGGCGGACAAATTGAAATTTGCCATCGAATGCAGATCGACGGTGGGTTGTGGCCGCTTGTTTCTCGTGGCGTCCGCCTGATTGCATTTATATCGCTGCCCCGCCTTGTCGTCTTCTCGATAACAAGCGTGAAAGTTTCCAAGCAATAGGCAGCCGGCAGCACCAGCCACGGGCGGGGAGCAATCGAATGGGTAAAGGAGCCGTTGTTGGGTTGCCAGGCAGCGCTTGCCGTAAATGAAATTAAACGCATTCGCGTTGCCACAGTTTCGATGTCACAAACACACACACACAGACGCACACATGCACACATATAGACTGACAGTGTCGAATTTAAATGACGTGCGAAGCAAGAATTTCATTTTCTACTCGTGCTCCTCGAGGACAACATGGAAGCACCTACACCACACACAAACACAGAGACAGAGAGAACGCCTGCTGCCCTCCAGCCAAATGGCAGCCAATGTCAGGCTGAGTTGTCTGTGCGTCTCGTTTTTCGGTTTCTTTTTACTCGCTGCCCCCTCCGACGTCATCCGCGCGGCCAGCAACTCCCCCGTCCAAAACTGGCGACAGTTCGCTGTCGGCTGGCCGCCGTCGTCTTTGGCCGATCTGTCGATTGTCCGGACAGAGGCGACGGGCCAATGGCGTAACCGTTTTAGTTTCCGCTTCCGTTTTCAGTTCGCCGGATTGCTGGGTGGGCCGGCTGGGCCCACTGTCGTTGTGGCTTTCGGGCCGTCCAAAAAGTGTTGCCTACTTTTGAGAGCGGGCGCAAAATGAATTTTCTACCCTATGGCTTATTGATGGCACCACGGGTGGTGGTCGCTGGTCTCTTGGCCACTGTGAACTGTCATTGCCATGGTTGCCAGAGCATCGATAACGATGCTGGGAAAACAAAAGATTAATAATCTGCTTTGTGGACAGTGGACAGAAAAATTCAAAGGAAATTTAAGTGGAGTCTTTGCAGGAAATTTGTAATGCGACCGGGGACCTGATTGTCTTTGGCTTTCATTGTTCTCCAGTTGCTGCTTGTCAAAAACTAAAATGAACCACCGCAAAGGAATCTAAAATTGTTGGCATCGTGTTAATTAAACAAACACAAACCCACCAAACTTCTGGGAAATTCCAATCCAAAGACACAGAACAAAGTCATTCTGTCTACATTCTGGCTTATTCCTGTGAGACCCAAAAAATTAACTATTTTCAGTTACAACTGCATAAGTTTAAATTGGCAAACTGCAGCCGACCAAGGGGCTTCTTTGGCCAGGATATGTGTCCGTTTGGCCGGCTTGTTATTCAGCAAATCTAATTTGTTGGCTATTCCCAACTCACAGTACGGTTATTTTTCCTGCACTGAAAATTTATAGTCATTTTGCATTGAAATTACATTTACTTTACAAAAATAAAAAAAAACCCAAATGGACTCTAATGAATGGGCGTGTCACCCGCCCTTCACCCGAAAGAGGAAGACGCGCAAAACGAGAGCAAGGAAATTGTAAAATTTTCTGACAATTTCTACTCGATTACCCGACCGCCCGGGGCGTCGCTTTGTTCTCAAACGGATCTTCTTTCACTCGATTGCGTTCGCCGGCGACACAAAAATGGAAGCTCAGGACAAAAAAAAAAAACAAAATAAAAATTAATTTTAATTGACTTTGGACTGCGTGGACACACCCGGCCCGATCCGGCATATCAATATTTACACGCCGTGCATAAATTTCCCAGGTATTTAATCACGCGCATTAGCCAGCACAATGGCCAATTTCCGAGCGCGACCCCGTGGGCTCGACCCGGCCAATCGAGCCCCGAAATAGTGAAGCCGACACGCAACCCCAGGAGCTTGCCCCTGGCTCGACCCATCGAACTTTTACGCATTGTTTATGTTAACAAAATGTAAATAAATGGGCCGTGGAGAGGCAAAAATAACAACGGCCGCCGAAAAAAAAAACAGAAAAACAAAAACACAAAGGGCAATTAAATTTCTCCTTATTTCGTGGCACCGTTGGCCGACAACAGGTGTTAAAAATTCCAGGCTCGCTCGCTGGCCGCTCAAAACGCTCGAGAGCAGCCAAATAAATCAAATCCTGTTCAGACTGCCGGCTGGACACGCACACCAAGCCACCCCCTCGTCGTGTGGCCGGCAATCGAACATTTTGATCGAAGTGGAGCCGCCGGGGCCGCCGGAGTCTCGCTGTTTGCTTAAGTGGCTTGCGTGTTAATTGTCGTGGAATGTGTAACACGGCGATAATAATGGACAGCCGGACTGTGGGCGAGTCGATGGCGATTTCGATGGCGTCGGTGACGGTGAGCGGTCAATTCAAGTCGCCGACTGTCGAGACCGCCTAACGTGCCCAGTGACAATTCGGAATTAACTGGCCAATTGGCCGGGGCAGTGGCGAGGTGACCATGTCAGCGGGTTCGCTGCTGCCGCCTAATAAAAGCGAGCGTCGCCGCTTGTAAATAAAAACAAGGCGAAAAGGCAAAAAGCCAAACGGAAAACAACACGGGAAGTGCGATATTGACACGCAGACCCGACCAATTGTGTGGGCCGTGGGGGGTGGGAACGCATGCCACTCATAATTCGATGGGCCAGAGAAGTCGCTGGCGCTCCAGGCTGGGTAATTCCTTCAAGTCCCTGGCATTTATCGCCATCGTTTTTAATTGCTGGCCGTCGTTTTCATTGTCTCTGTTGTCGCTTTGCCGTTCATTTTATTTGGCCATTTATTTGGCAACGCCTCGACGGCCATTTCGTGGTGCTAGATGATGTTGTTTTTTTAATTTGCAGTCATTACGGTGCCGGGGTTCCGTCCGATTTGAGCCATTCGCCGTAAGGAAATTCACTGGCCCTGCCTCTGCGGGCATAGGTGGCCGGGTCTATTCCCTGGGCGCGTCCAAAAGTTATGGCCCACATATAAATTGTCAAGCGTACATTCATCTTGTGGAATAAATGTTGCAATTTGTCCTCACCGCACTCTGTCGCCGTCACAGAATAGAAGATAGCGGCCGAGATAGGCGGACTCTCAGGAAGCTGCCATTTTCCCGCTACGCATAAAAGTGTGCTACGATTTTTTCCGCTTCCGCCGGCCCCACTCAGGGCCATCGCCTGTTGTTGTTGTTGTTGGCTTTTGACTTTACAGCGAACAGAGCCCTGTGCCTTCACCTTTACTGACCGCAGGGCTCGAAGCCTGTCCCGCCAGCCCGCTCCACCGACCCTGCGCGGACGCCAGGCGTGTTATAAATTCTATTGCAATATATGTGACTGCTTTGAGCTTGTGTTCGTGTGTGTGTGGCGGTTTTAGCGGCGCAAATAACTCACAGTTTTCAGTACGAAGGGCTGCCTTGGCCGCCGCTGGGGCGCCTTTCATTAGACTTTTTGGTGTCCTGCCCACTGACCGTTCGGCGCGGGGCACACATTTGCCCACAATTAATTATTATAAATGTCGTGGTGGCCATTTCACACACACGCACACAAATGTACGGGGAAATTGTTTATGAAAATTTATGATTACAATATTTGTGTCGCAGTGAATCTTCCCTTGGTTGCGTCGGGCTGTTTGTGGCCGCCTTCCGCCTCCGGTCCCGAATTCGGCTCCAGGGCCTGCATTTTATTTATTTGACTGTTGGGGTTTCTGCAATTGCATTGCCCGCCACAAGGTAGCCCACAAATTGCTGCTGCTACTGTTTCTGCTACTAAGAAGAAGATTATCCTAAATGAAAGCCATTATGATTTGTGTGGAAGTCTGTGTCGCTCAAATTTGTTTGCCGACTTCGTCTGTCATCCCGAAAATTCTGTCGCCTGGCGCTGTGTATCGATGTGTTTGCATTTGTATTGATACTTTGTTTACAATTGATTTCACACGACTTCATTCACGTTTATTCAAAGGAAAACTTTTTAATGCCTTCAAGTGCAAACAGAGCCCAACAGGCAAACACACATCGACCAGCAGCCCACAGCCCGCAACTTCCCGGCAAGCCACAATCACTCACACTCCCACTCACTCATCCACACGAGTGGCGTTCACAAAAGCCAAACGACCGGCACTCAAAAATCCCAGCGCCCATCCCGCCCACTTTCACCCCAAGCGGCTGACGAGTGTCAGGCGGCATCTTCAGGCCTGCTCGTTTGTATTTGCTTAAATGATCTTTTATTTATTGACTCGACGTTTTCTTTTGCTCCCAAATTCCAGGCGAAATCCACGGGGTTGGGCAGATTATCCCAGTTTCGATCTTATTAATGATTTCAACTCGATTCGGAAACTAAACGGCCACTACGATAGAAAGTTTGGCCCAAAGTTAAGGATTCCAAGTAAGATTCCAAGCATGAATTATAATGCTCAGCCTTCGATGCTGTTTAGGTGAAACGACTTTAAATGGATCAGTCGCAGTTAAAAGAAGCCAACCAGAAAATGAAAGCCGCTACCTCAAGACAGTTGCCTTTGACACATAACTTAACTCACAAACACAACAAAAATAAACGAACACACAAACAAAAAGACACAATTTTTTTGGGGTGGGGGGGAAACATAAAAACACTCACGGAAAATGCATTTCGACCGGTCGCATTTGATCAAAAAGCGACGGTAAGGAAATCCCCAACTGTCCTTAAGCTACCCCGAATTTAAGTCCCTAATCCTGTCACCCCCTCCAGCTTTGTTAGCCCCTTTCTGAGCCACCTGGTCCAACAAATGACCATGCACCGGCCGATTAACCTGGACAGATCGAAACTGATATCCAAACACAATCCCGAGGAGCTACTGCTCCTGGCGCACGCGGAGCCGCCCGAGGTCACCATGCTGGACGCGATCCAGAAGGCCAAGCACACGGACATTGAGGTCTCGGTGCAGGGCCGGATCATACCCTGCCATCGACTTGTTCTGACGACTTACAGCAAGAAGATCCGGAACCTGGTCAACTCGACTTCAACGGTGGTTTTTGACGATAAGAATTTGACACTGGAGGGCTTTCAGTTGGCCTACAAATGGATGACGACAGACAACGGAAAGACGCAACTCATGGAAACAGTGGACTCGATGCGGGCAGGGATGTTTTTGGAGATGAGCAGCCTAATTGATTACTGCTGGAAGATTTTGAACTGCTCGATTTTCTTTGACTTCTCAGCCTTTGGGATTTTATACGAAACTCGGCTGGCCGGTCAGGAAATGAACGACCTGTACATGCTCATGTCGGATCGCTTGTCCATAGCCTTTAATTCAATAGCCAGCAGCTTGGAGTTTCTCGATCTCAGCGAGAACCAAATCATCTGTATCCTCAAGTCCTGCGGCATATCAGTGAACTCAGAGAGCGAGGTAAGCGAAACCCCCACCCACCAGCGGGGCGCATATCTTTGAACTCTTCCATTGCAGGTCTTCTACGCAGCCATTCATTGGCTGGACCACGAATGGCCCAAAAGACGCTCCTCGATAGTCCCTGTACTCAAGCATGTGCGCTACGGATTCCTTTCCTCGCAGGCCCTGAATTTCCTGCTCTCGGGCGAGACAAAGATGCTGGGTCCTTACCGCCACATCTACATGTACTACAGGATATCGCCGGAGCTGGGCAGACTGGTGGAGGAGGGCCTGTTCATGACGTCGACGGTGGTGTGTGAATACCTGAGCAGCTCCTACGGGTTGATGCTCAGCCGGAGGGGAAGGCCCTTGCAGAGGCCGCTGTCGCGCCATTGGCAAGTGGACGGGAACTGCAAGTACCACAAGTCGGTGCAGGTTGGCCTGCCCAATATGAGTTTCTTGAAGTATCACGACTACGTGAAGTATCTGAAGTTTCTGGGCAGATTTTCGAGAGACTTTGACAAGAAGCTGCGCTTTCCAGATGCCCTCGAGCGGCGAATGTCGGCCATGCGAATCGGCTCAGATGTTTTCTACAAGGAGCTCATTAAATTCACCGTGGCCGACGATCCGGAATCTAACAGCAGTCATGACGATCTCGCCTACAAAAAGAAGATGCAAAACGAGATGCATCGCCAGCAGGTGCTGGCCAACTGCCACAAACAGAAGAAATCCAAGCAGTCTTTGTGGCAGCGAGCAGCCCGGTGGGGCAAGGGCTGGAGCACCGACTTCTCCGACGACGGCCGCATTCAAGTCCATGAAATCGAGGCTCCCCACAGTGTGAAGATCTTCGACACGCCCCAGGATGTAATGGCCCATTACAGAACACATACCCCTTACAGGATAGTAAC
>JBAMCP010000008.1:76327-222756 GCA_037075105.1 Lissocephala sabroskyi
ACTTAACCTCTAATTCCTTGCCAGCATTATTTGCACATCCATCATTTTTCAGTGGTGAGCGCCAAATCACACGCCTTGCCGACCGGGGCCGGCCGAGGCCGCGTTCCCGGCGAACTCCATGCGGCTAATTATGCGCTAAGTAGACAGGCAGAAACTACAGGCCAGAGTTGGGCAGCCCTGGGCTGCGGCTGGCCGATGGCCGGGGGATAATTTATGGCCGCGAATGCAGCCAAAAATCCTTTGTCGAAAGTTGCAAATACCTGGAACTTAACGTTGGCCTTTGAACTGGCCAACTCCGCGACCGCCCCCGTCCGAAATATGATAAATGTTGTGTGCGGAAGCCCTCGGCTCTGCCCCGCTCCCGCGGCCGCATACCAGGCAGTCGTCGTTGTCGTTGTCGAGTCGGCCAGGCCATTGAGATGGCCAATATGCGAATGTGAACGCCACCGGCATTCACCAGGCTCCCCGGCTTTTGGCCCGAACGGCCGCTAATGCAGCAGATAAACACTGCCAAATGCTGCGAAAATCTCAGCCGGTTATTTGTCATGGCGGGCCAGGGCCAATTAAAGACACAAAGGCGGCGGCGGCCGACATCGATGCTATGGGGCGGGGGGAATATTGAAATTGAATTTATATACGGCCTCGAGAGCAGCCCAGAATCCATGGATCGCATTGGCTGCTGGGCTGTGTCGTAACTTTTGCAGCTTTGGAGACGGCGGGTCCGTTGGGAATTTCACACGCTGCCAAAACGTTTCCGCTTCCGCCAGCAGTCATAACTTTTTCCGGGTGACACTCGCAGTCCGCCCGCTGGAATTTTAGGCTTCTAAGTTGAAACTTTCCGGGGGTTCGCTTTTTCGCTTTTTCATTTCGTTTCGTTGGGCGGTGTTTTTTGGTTTTTTTGTTTTCTGTTGGCAGCTGAAATTTGCATGTACCGCCGGCGGTGTCCTTGCAGCGTTGCATCGTAAAGTAAATAAACCGGAAACATGTGGCCGGCGCAACGTGCGCGGCTCTCCAAATTGCCAGCCTCCATTTTTTATGGACTGCCGCGGCCCATGACAAGCGCGGTGGGGAGGGGGTAAAAAGTTTTATTGTGAAGGATGAGGGCGAGGGTTAATTGAGCAGGATAAGCTGCGAATTGCGTCCTTTCTTTTCCTTTATTACGAAATTTTTAACCTAATTGAATTGCCCAACATGAAAGACGCCAAGTCGTCAGGATGCTCGTTCATCAAAATGAAAACCTAGAAACAGACAGCGTCCCCCCTCCGCTCCACACACCCCAACCGACCCGACATACACATATTTTAATTATTTCTTGGACGGCCAAAAAGGGACAAAGTGTCAGTCGCTCTTTTGATATTTAAGTCCTGCGGTAGACGCCACCCCACCGCCAGCAGCTGACACACATTTAAGAAATTACATTGTGAAATATGCGAGCGACAGACGGACGGGCCAAACCGACCGCAAAAAAACAGGCCACAGTCTCAGGGTCGACCGATCCGACCCTCAACCCCCAAGCACCCACCCAACCAACCAACTCGTTGCCATGGCGCGCTTAAGTTTTGAAAACCGCGTGCAAAATTTGCACTTAGCACGAACCTTTTGCTCATTTCATCGTCCTTTTTATACACGTTTTTTTTATTATTTGCGGGCAGCCCCCGCCCCTCTGGCCAACTCCTGCTCCCATTGCGGGTTGTTGTTGCCGAGCTACTCGAACTCATTTGGAAAATTTTTTTCTAATTACTTTAGGGATTAATTTGAAGCCGCTCACAAAGTGCACACCGACAGACAGTCATTTACATACATGGTGGAGGGTGGATGGGCAGATGAGGAGTTGGGCACCCACACATGCGTGCAACACGTTTCTTTACTTTTAATTTTCAATTACTTTCATTACGGCAAAAAATGCGGGCAAAGATCCCCAAAAAAAAGCGGGGGATTGGAAGCCCAAGAAGGGGGGCAAAAAAGTTAACTTATTAATTTTCATAAGAGTAATTCGGTGTAAATTAAGTTTGCCCCCAGCGACGGAGGTGGGACCGCTCGTCCATTAAACGGTTAAAAGCGGACGGTTTGATGAAGCGTTTCAGTCTTCTCGGTGGGCATTTCCGGTCAAGGTGGCGAGATGGCAAGATGGCGGTCGGACAGCCGGGCAGTTGGGCAGATGAAGAGACGGCGGCCACGGCCCCGCGGTGCCAATAAAAAGTCAGTGGGGGGTTTTAACTAAATGACTTTTTGTGTTGTGCTTGTGTGTGTGTGTCGCTTTGTATCGTAATTATTTTGATGGCGGCAACCTTTTTACCCCGAACACACTCACACACACATACACAGGCGCATAAGCTGCTGCCAACACGCACCGAAATGTGTGGCAATGTTAAGTAAAAAGGCTGGGGACTTTGCCTCGCCTGGGCAACTCGCCTTCCCGGCCCCATCAGCGGTGGTTACCTTTTTTGTTTGGCTTTGGTGGGCGTCCCAGGCCAACGGCTCGTTGATTATGCGCTGATAACAAATTATTCACCAGGGAGCGCACTTCAACTTTGCCTCACACTCACACACACACGCGTAAGCTAGTCACGTGTGTGTTCGCTGAAATGTGTTGGCCGCATAGCTTTGGGGACGCCGAAAACAAATGCTCGGCAGCGGCCGAGAGCCGCCCGGTTTACGGATTATGAATTCATGTGGCTTTGCGGAGAGCCGACGCGGCCGCTGGCCATCGATGCCTGGGCGCGCTTTCAATAATTAAAAGCCAACTTTTCATTAGCCGGGCGTCTTGAAGGTCCCCTGACAGCCTTGAGCAAACAGCAGCTCATTTATAACCTGGCCGGCCCACTGGCAATCGGAGGTGACACAACTGTAGCAACGGCTACAGCAAGGGCAACAATGGCGACAAATCCAAAATCAAATGGTGGCGGAAATGAGCGGCAGAACTTCCGGTTGGCTGGCCTCGGGTCCAATAAAAAAGAACAACTGGCCAAATGCTCTCCAGAGGCCGAGCGGCGAGCTGAACTGTCGCCTGTGTCGGGCGGGCCTGTTTTATTATGCGAAACAAGCGAAGGAGCCAAACAAGAAGAACGGCCAACAAATTCGTGTTAAAAAGTAACAACATAAAACTACCAAGAGACCCCAAAGGATGGCGGGCGGGTGGCGGCGATTGGGCGGCCAGGATGCCATTTATCTTAATCTACCTTTTAACTTATCTTGTTGCTGGGGCTTGAACTTTTCCTTCCTTTAGGACGCTTCTAGGTTTGCTGTTCTTCTTGTTGTTGCAACAAAAATCAATTAATTATTTATCACTTAAACTCTCCGCCACTTGTCATTATGTCATTGTTTACTCATTGCCTGCGGGGGCGCGCTGTGGCCCTTGAGAAAACCCAGCGGAAATTCCTTCGTCTTCTTGCCATTTTTCCTGCCTTCTTTCTCTTTCTGTGTGTTTTTTTTTTCCTGCTCGCAACTTTATCAATTCTCAATTGAACACAGAAGGACGAGGCGCAGGCTTCTCATCAGCCCTTCCCTCCCCCTGCAGCATTAGCTGACCCCATTGATGCCTCCGAGCGCGCGCTCAACTTGCCACTCGGCAGTTTGTCTGCCGCCCGGCGGGGCAGCCTTGGACGGCAGGCCCGTTTTTCTTTGCTTTTTATTTCACTGAATACTCGTGTCCTGGCATCTCGACTGCCAGTAGACACCGTCGTCGCCTTGCAACAATCGCACAATCGGAATCCCCAATTGACAAAAAGACAAGTCAAAATCGGAATCAGCCAAGCCTCACCGACTTAGCAATTCCCTGCACCCCGAACATAATATTCTCAGACGATCCTTAATTAATAGCTCCGCACAAAATGTCTTTTTATGCTACTTCTTTTATAGGACTTACCCTAAATTTTCATGTTGTTGCTGTTGGCATTGTTGCTGTTGTTTGGATTGTTGTTTTACAAAACGCGCGGTTTTCCCGTTTAATATAGCTGATTTTATTGAATTTTACATTGCACACTCTATAAAATACACTCAACACACTCGCGGATTAACACACTCTTCGAAATACACCAAAAACAAAAGAGAAACAGAATCGATGACTTGCATTTCTCGATCGCGAGCAACTGCCGGATGCCCGTGGCTGTCGCGCTTATATACAATTTGCGGGCCCGGCGATCTGAGCTTGAAAGCTTTCAGCTCAGCTCAAAAGCTTTTGTTTGGAAAGCTCGACTCAGAGATCGAGAGCGGGCGGTCGTAGAGCATTGGAATTGGAGAGCGAGGCGGACGGACAGATGGACAGACATGCGGACGGACAGTCGATTAGGACAAAGTGGACAACTAGGCGGATGGTAGGTCAGTAAAATGATCATTAGGCGATAAAGCAGCCAGAAGTACAGACAGATGGACAGACGTACAAGCAGGCGAAAGATAAGAACTGTTGTGTTTGTGGAGAGTCAGACAATCGGACAGGCAAAGTGGAGACCAACCGATTAACTAATGAAACTGTCAGGCCAATTGGGAAACGGTATGTGGATGGAAAGCCGGAGATTGAGACGCGATCAGGTTCTTTGGATTCGGACAGACAGGCAGGGAATTTTTACAATATTGGAGTTAATTTTGGGTTTTTTATAAGGACTTCCTCTCGATGTTCGACGCGCCTATAATACCCCAAAGAATGCCTTTGGGTAGAGGGTATAAAAACCAATTTGGCAGACAATCGAACCATCGACGGACCCACCGACCGACCGGCAACATACGTTGTGGCTGTGATAAATTCATCAGGTGAATTCCAATGCCTCGGGGCCAAATATGCGGCGAGTCGAGGCTGCCACAGTTTGCCGCCGTCTCAAACGGCAATTGAATTCGCCAAGGACTCGGCCGGCTGGTCTCCGTCTTGTCTTATTTATTTGGCTTTGCGGGCCACTCGCTTGGCCTTCAATTAATGTCAATACGCTTTTAAGTAAGTTATCGATAGCCTGATGGGTTCCTGGCCACTGGCCACCCCCCGCTCATTAGGCCATCAACTGGGACGGCTGTGGGGAAGCAGAAACGGAAACTTATGGCCGGGCGATTTGTTTATATTTCGGGTCAACTAATGTGGCCAGGTGAGAGGGCCATTTGCCATCGCCATTCATTCGCCTCTCGGTCTACCGGTCTGTTTGTCGGTGGATCGGTCTGTCGGCTTGCCAGTTGATGTGTTGAAATAAACTTAATGCTAATGTCTTGTCCTCAGCGCCATTGCTGGAATGACTGCTCGTCCGGCTGACTGACTGACTGAGCGTCTAATAAAAGGGTAGCAGTGGAAATATTTCTCATTATGTTTGAATGCAATAAATTACCTGCAAAGCCAACGACAAAAACCACAAACTCTCTCGCATACGTACTCACTGAAAGCCAGCGACAGCCACAGATACAAAGTCATGCATACGAAAGTGAACGAGAATGGAAAAGAAGCCCAGGAGTCGGCGCGGCGGGGGCAAAGGGCAACCGAAGTCGGAGCAGCACATTTGGGGTTTGTTGTTGTGTTCTACATAAAAAGAGCAGGCCGGGGGTGGGCAGGTTGCCTTGCACGCACATTAATTTACTTTTGTTGTCACTTTGCCAGTGGGCCACATTTGAAGAGCGCTCGTCGTCGGTTGGGTAGGGGAGCATAGAAAATAAAACAAAATACCCAAAATACCAGCCAACGACTAGCAAGGTGAGGTCGGCCGTTGGGCACGGGTCCGTTCCGTCCACTCGGTTCGTGTGTAATATGGAAATGTGTTCCGCACTCGCACATTTCGTAAATGGAATTGTGTGTCATTACTTTTAATTAAAAGCGTATGACATTTCGGCCCGGCAAGCTGAGTGCGTTTTCGGGGATTTCTATTTTCTTCTGTTTTTATATTTTTTGTTGTAATTTTTCACTTTTTTTTGGTTAGGGGGATTTTTGAGGTGTAAATGGAAATGTTTTCCGCTTGTCATTTTGGAGAAAATGAACTTCGTCTGTCGTTGCTGCCCTCACGCCCTTTTATGTGATCCTTTTTAAGGACTATCAGTTAAACACCGGATATTGAAAATTTTAAATCAAAGAATGACAACTATACCGAGCAGTTGGCTGAGAACTGAAGATTGACGGACCGATTTCGTCTGCCCATAAAAGTAGGCAATACTTTTGGTGATAGTTTGCCCTGGCCGCTGACAATTTGGAGTGGTTTATTTTGCCTTTTTTGTGTGGCAAGTGGTTAAATTACTTGGAAAAGGATTATCGGAGATCGTTTCAATCAATTCAATGTATAGACCATCAAAAAAGCAGAAAAGGCCGATCGATTTTGGTTAGTGTTTTTTAAGGTTCTTTTTATAGCCTTAAAACTTAATGGAAGGACATCATTGCCACTGAATGGGCTCGAATGGGCTTTCACACACTCGCAGCTCCGGCCATATAATAAGCCCATTTAAAGAAACACGATTCGATTAGATTTGGATACGAATATTTTGGCGATAACCGCATCAAAGCGTGCGGCATGAGCGTCATGCAAAGCTATCAGGCCCCCTGCGTCCTCCATCGGCTGCAAAAAATAAGCAAAATAAAGAATAGCAAATAATGGGAATCACGTGGCGCTCGAAACTCCTCCCCTGCTGTTCAACATTTCAGTTGTCGCGCGGCGAACCGCGGGAAACACGGCCAACCGCTTCATATCAGAAAATCATCCATTACCCATGGCGATTCACGTTGAGTGCTTCGATTTGCGGGCGGATAATAAAAACGAATGAGTAAAAACCGAATTGAAAATCAATAGGGCGAGGGCCCGTCGTGAGCTGTCGGAGGGCTTTGCATGCATATTTTCATATTCTTTTATTTGGCAGTCGCCATTTGAAATTTTTCGAAATAAACTGCCCGGCCGTCAAATATTTGGCCGGCATTGTAAGCCCACCCCTGGGGAGAAAGTGGGCGGCACTTAACCAAGAATAACAAAGCATCCGAGGCGGCTCAAAATAATTAAAAGTATTTGACGTAATTTTCAATTAAGTCGAAGTGCCTGCCGACGGTTGCCAGGGGGAAGGACCAGCCCAGAAACGGCATGTGAGCAGACCGACCCCCCGACTGGCTTATTACCTCGCGTAAACATCAACAATTTCAGAAATTAAATGATAATTTCAACATATTTCATAATTTCAGACGGCCCTCCGCCGGCCGACTCTCTTTCAATTTCCCCGGCCGGAAAATTAAGAAGCCGGCGCTGCCATTTCGTTTGATTCTTGGGTTCTTTCTTGTTTTCTTGCCAGAAATTTCATTGCTCTCGATGGCCGGGCAGGAAGCCGTGTGAGGCAGGCGGGGCCAGCCGCTCGACAAATGGTTTTTAATCTCAATCTAAATGATTTCTATCAGCGCCACCCAAATTGATTTTAGTTTCATTTGCACTTCCTGGCTGGGCCAACGGCATGGCTCACTTTTGTCCAGCGCCTGCGACCGCCGCTGGCAGCTGCCAGGCGCATAAATATTTATGACGGGGCCGGAATCGCGGGAGCGGTAAGTGCACTGCCGTCGACTGCATTGGATGTTGGCCAAATGCAATGAAATTCTATTTGAGAATTTCGAATGAGCCCGCCACCAACCTGCTGGGCGAGGTTGGGGAGAAGGTCCTTTTTTTTGTAGCTTTAATTAAGTGCAAATTATATGGCTGCGAGGGGAGCGGGTGCTAGTGGAAATTCCTTAATTTTCCGTGGTAAACTGGCCTCGGGTGGCATTGGGGGGATTTCGCCTGAAAATATAAAACTTAATTAGCCAAACATTTTTAAAGGCTTTTCTCGAAAGCAGGCGAACGAACGAGCGAGCGCATATTTCGGTTGTAAATTACAACTATTATTTTAATATTTTTACACCCCCCTCCGCTACGGGTAATAGTGAAAGTTATTTGCACCTTAACGAGCCCGCAGTCGGTGGAGTTGGCAATTATCGAAAGAAATTTACGAGCTCCAAACAAATTACGCCAAAATGAAAAAGCGAGAGCGAGGGAATCGAAAAGGCAGATGGCGGGCATCCTTTTCGAGGGCAGCTAATGAGCGCCAGACAATCCCATCAACTGAAGGAGTTGCCGTCAGTTCGCTGCCGCCTTGCTCGACGTGTGTAGCAGGGGACTTGGCAGCTTCATTGTTCATGAAACTTTTCCATATGAATATGGAAAATAAAAGAAAGCTGACTGCCTGCCTGCCTGGCTGCTTTGCCTCTCTGCCGAATGGCGGAAAGAAAACATTAATATGCATAATTAGGCGATAACAAAGTCGCAGGTATTCTGTACTTGCTGCCGGCATGCGGGACTGGTTACGGTACAACATAACGGTACATAGCTGTACATAACGTTAACGTTAACACTAATGATCCCAGCAAAAGGCCAAGGCAACAAGCCAGCCACCCGAGGGCTCAACTCAGCTCAGCACAGCAGCGCAGCGCCTGGCCATGTGTGTGTGTGGAGGGGTGTGCGTGATGGACGGGGTGCGCCGTCAGGTGTGTGTATTGGGTGTTACATGCTGCCAAGTAGTCCCCAAAGTGCCCCTAAATGCAAGAAATGACAGTCATTTCATATTTGCCAGTGTCGCTGGCCAACAACGCAGAGCGTTGCCGGGGCGGAAATGTCCTGCCGTAAAATTAAATACTCCACTGGAGAATTAAGCGCTGTAAAAAAAGTGGGCGTGCCAGCCGCCAACACGCAGTGCCAGCCCACCGGCCGCGTTGCTAATCAAAAGTTAAAAGCCGAAAGTATTTGCGTTGGTTGTTATGATTATTAAGGATTCCAGCAACCAACGGCCCATTGACCCAGAGACCCAGGGACCGGCTCAGCCGGGCAATCCTAACCGTGCCAAGCGTTCGGGATCATTGATGGGAAACGAATTGAAATCTTGTATATTTTTTGGGGAGGAATTGAATTTGCCTGGAAATTGCATGCACGCCGGCCCTCGATTGGTGTAATTAAAACAAAACCAGCGGCAGCCAAGATTTTTCACTCCGACCTGCCCCCGGCGGGTTGGGGGCATTGCGGTTTTGTTAAAATTACATTTGGCAAAGTTTTATCGGCGTTGCGGTGGAGGTGCCAGGATATCACTGGCGTAATTAATTGCGGGCTGCTTGGCGCAATGCATTCTGGCCAAGACGGCGGGCTGGAGCGGGGGCAGCGGTAATTGTGGCGTGCAAATTAAAAGGCAAAAGGCAGCGGTGGAAAAAGAAAAGTGCGGCCGCGAAAAGTTAAGGAAAACAAAGACTTTTTGCCTCGCCGAAAGTTGGCCAAACAAGAAGCCGCGTAGCGGACCCTCCACCCCAAAAATAAAAAACAAACAGCCAAATTGATGGCCAGGACAACCGCCGCGGCGAAGAAAATATGGCAAAATATCGAAGAAAGCTCACCGCAAATATCCCTTTGGCAGGGATCCTTCGCCGGTTGCCCTGGGGCCGCCCCGCCAAAAGTCTACAATTTCAAAGCGATTCTTGTTGTTGTTGGCGGTGGTGGTGAAGCCACCGCTAATGGCAGCAGCGGTTGAAGTGCTCGGCCTTGGGTCCTGCAGTTGGCAAGCCCAGCGAAAGCGTCGCCTGCCGCAGACAACCGAAAGCATCCGCAGAAATGCCCGCCTGGGGGAAGGGCGGTCGGTTCAGGTGGGCGGATAAGGAACCACGACAACAAGAAATCACATCAAAAACATTTTTGAATATTTGCCGTCACTTTGCTTTCTGCCAGGCAGGCGAGCCACAGCGAACTTCCCCTTACAAAAGCCTCACGGAGGTGTCGCTTTATTTCGCTCACTTTGGTCTCATGAAAGCCGAGACTCTGCCGGGCTCGAGTGGCAATCCTGGAAGCGGGAAATTGTGGTCGTGCTATTTTCGTAATCCATCTGAAATCCGAGTCTCGAGCGGGACGAGAATCAAAGCTGGGAAGGCTTAAAAAAATCTTGGATCGTTAAGTTCTTTTTACTGGTCGTTGGCTTGTCAATCATTCTGGGAGAAGATCAAAAAGATTTCTAAGTGCGTTGAAGAATTGGAAGTATTGTCGATCTTTCGCCGATCGTTAGTCGATCTGAGAGAAGAATAAAATTATTCCTCCTCCTGTAGAAGTTGAAAACCTCCGGTTTTCCCCATTTCATGTGGAAATTTCTAGGCCTGTCTGCCAACTCGTCGCTCGCTTGATTCTCGGTTAAGTGCCAGCCCAAAATTGGTTGCCTCCTCACTGCAGGGCCACCTGGCAGCTTGACTTCCTCTGCAGCCAGTGCGGTGTTTACTTGTGTGCCAGGCAAAGTGAAAGCCCAGGGCGAAAGTTTGCATTACCAGGTTTTAAATTACACACAATGAGCCCCACCACCGCCCACAGCAGGCCGTGCGATGCCTGCGTGTGTGTGTGGTTTTCCCACTTTGGCCTGACAACGCCTGCGGCCGAAGGAAACGAAGGAGATCAATGGCAGCTTCATTGTTGTCCTGGCAGCTCCAACGCTGCAAAGTGTCAAAATTTGTTCAAAGTTTATGGAGCAATCGCTGCATTGTCGAATTTAAGTCGATTACAGCCCCGCAACCCGACGCAAGGGTCAAATGGTTGGGGCCTTGATCTTCTCCGTTTCGATTGCAGTTTGGGGCCTCACAAAAAAAATAAACCTTCCATTGAAATTTCAATTTGAGTTTTAGTTGTGAGCTTGACGGCCAATGCAATTTGCGGTGGTAATTTGTGGGCTGCCTTTGGCCAAGGAATTTAATGCGCCGCATTTAAAGAACTTTAAAGTGATTCCAACTAATTGGCCCGGGCATTTTGGGCAAAATTATTTTCTGGTAAGACGCGCGACGGCAGACCGCCATTTCATATAAGCATAAATTTGCGCTTTTCACGACTCCCAAGACCGCCCCCCGGCCATTTGGAAACAGCTGCTAACTGCGCGGGCCAGCGCCAGGGTCAGCCCCGCCCTCTGTGGCAGGAATTTCTGCATGCCCTGCAACCGCGCATTTGGCCTTCTCAGTAAGCAATTCATTTCCATTATCATCATCAAAAGTTTTCTACTTTTCTGGCATTTTCCTTGGCAGTCGGGCGGTCGGTCGGTCGGCCGGGCGAGTGTGTGTGTGTGATTTGCACCGCCTAAGATGCCCAGCATCTTGGCTGCCACCGTCGCACTTCTTAAAAAAGCAATTACATTAAAAAGGATATGAAAACCGCCCCCCGCAGCCCTTTCGAACCGTTGGCCAGGGAAAATTGGATAGCGGCGATCGCCTCGCCAACGAGTGTGTCTCTTGAATGTTCATTAAATTGGATTTTTAGTGCAGCTCGTAAAAAATTCAAAGCGCCCATTTAATTCGACCAGAACAAGCCAACCCCTTCCCCGACCCCGCGGGCTGACCGGGAATTGCCTGCGGTGGGCGCACCTTCTGCTCGACTCAGCAGTTCGATTCCTTGGCATCGTAAAACGACTCCTTTGGCCTGCTCAGCCTTTCGATTTGAAATATTTTCCACTTTTATTGATTTCCGATGTAATGATGCGCCGCATATTAAATGCCGCCGCCTCCCGCCACCCGCAGGTGATTGGATGAGCAGCTGCAGTGGCCCCAACTCGCCTTGCCGGGCGGAGCCCCAAAGTTGAGCGGGCCAAATCCTTTTTACGGCAAATTGTGCTGCATTTTAAGCGGAAATGATGAGCGTCCGCGCAACGGTTGCCCAGGCCACATCCTGACCGCAAAATGCTCGCCACCGCCGCCGAAAAAAAATATTTGCATATTCAACTAAACAAAACACCGACTTGCCGCACGGAATAAGCGCAAAATAAAATGAAATAAACATTTGAAAAAGAAATGGCGAACGGGCGGGGCAGATGGGCAAACGGGCAGTTGGGCAGATGGGCCCAGTCATCTTCGGTGCAGTGGAGCGCGCCATTAAGCGGTCGCGGCGGTTGCGGCGGCCAGAAAAACCAAATCTAAATAATTGACATCCTCGCTTTGGTGGTTCGTGGTTGCGCTTGTGGTTGTTGTCCTGCGGGTGAGTCGCGGTCTCTGCTGTTCGCCCTGTCGTCTAATTGCCTTATCGCTTTCAGCGCTGACAAGCGTCCGTCAAAGTCCTTTGACGATGAGTGGACACTTTGGATGCTCCTTTTTTTTTTACTTGCCCAGCGCGCTCGGCTGCTTCGATTGCAATTTGCTTTTTGTCCAGCCACAGGAGAGGCGATGTTTGCTTTCCCAAATGGCTTTTTGGTGTCTGTTGATGAGGCCACGTTGGAATTTTTCATAAGCGTTGCCGCCCCACAGCGGGCAAAAAAACCAATCAATTCAATCGTCGGCAGGTGGAAAGGACGACGGTTGGTCAGGGTTGCTTGATTGCCCTTCGATTGGCAATTAGCCGTAAGTGTGGCCAGCATTCAAGTGACTGGGGAGCGGGGGAGCAGCTGATCAACGGTTTCCGCTGGCTTCGATCGGTCGACTGCCCAACCGCTTAACCGTCCATCCGCCCAGCCCAACTTGTCGGTTGACAAAGGCGCCCGCAAACCCACACACACACTGGATTTATGGTACTGACCACAGACTGTCTCAGTGTGTGTACGAGGGGTTGGGATGGGCGGCAGTTACCAAAAAGTTCACTTTGTGTGAAACTTTAGTGAGTCTGGGCAGGAGGAGTAGTAAGTCTGCCAAGTGCGCTGGCCACTAAATAAAAATTTATGCCTGGGCGACAAACTAAACACGCACACAGGCTGACCACTTACACTTATGCAATTATGAAATTGCCATAGAAAGTGACACTTTTATTCCTCGTCCCGTGGCCAGTCCCCTCCTGAAGCTGACTTCATTGTGCTGCCTCTGCTCCTGGTTTTGGTTAGAGGCACTTTAGAAAGAAGTTAAGCGAGAGCAAAGGAGCTGAGAGGCGGACTGTGGGGGCGGCCAAGTTGTCCTAAGCAAAACCATAAGAAAAATAAAGAAAATTGCGCTTCGGAAACTCTTAACAAAGTCATTTGGCGCAGATGCTGCCAGTTAAGTTCCTACAGAATCGGCCAGGACTAGCCGTCCTGCCTTGGGGGCGGGGAAGGTCAGCTGACTTTTGTTTCAGACGGCCGAGTCTATCGATGGGCAGCTGAGGGCGGCGTCGTTGGTCGGTCAAAGGTGACGAGTTGACTGCAATTTAAGCCAAAATGTTGCACTTTCCAAGACACCACAATTGCCCAGCCCAGCTGAGAACAGAAGGAGCCAAGCCAACGAAGGGTTAACCGTAGAAGCCGAATCCGACCCGGGTCACAAATGGGCAAGGCAGTCGATCGATGGAAGTCTTCACGATCGTTGGATTTTATTCCTCTGCTTGCCACGCCTCATCCCTCATTTTTGGGAGGGTTTTATTTATTTTGTTGGCAAGTTTATGAAATGTAACGGCAACTGGAACTGCAACTGCGGGGCATCTGTTTCCGAGCACAGAAATTTTTGCGTTCTTGTTGAACGCAACGGGCGGCGTTGCCGGCGGAGGCAGGGCCGCTGACCAGCCGTGTGGAAACCACCATGCGCGTGGGTGGCTTGCAGCGAGTCTGGCAGCATGTGGCAAGTACATTGTAGCGGTGCCTTTTTCCGTCAGTTTGGCAGACAGTCGCCCCTACTCTCCGGGGTGGCGGGGGTGCAGGCGGCCAGCCAAGCAAGCGGAAACTCACAAAATAAATGCAACATTTGGCAGCGCATTTCATGGCAAACGGAAAAGTGGCTGCAGTCTCCACACGTGTCCATGTGCGTAGAGTTGGGAGCCAGAGGATGAGGTGTACTTGGGGGGAGAGGAAGAGATTCAGACGACCCCCGCTGCTGTCACACATTCGCAACTGTCGCTGGGGCGGGTCCTGGTGGTGGCTTCTTTTTTGGCTGCCATTTGCTCTGCCGGCGCTTTTATTGTTTCAAATTTTATTGCTGCATCACTTTGTGGCACACACACACGCACACAAAGAGAGCAGCGAGCACAGCGGCGACTTCCTTTTGAATTTTTCTTGATGGCCGTCCAAGTGGAGCAGTTTGTGCGCCACTTTTGCTGTTGTTGTTGTGGTTGTCGCCTTTATTGCCTGCATTTGAATTGTGTGCAAGTTGGCAAAGGCAGCAAGAAGACGTGACTCCCTGCCGCCCTCCCTAATCCTTTGATTACGAACGACAAACGCATTTGGACATGTGTAAGTTGGGGACGCCGCCCCTTCCCCAGCAACCCTGCTGGTCCTGCTGCCTGCCTGCAGTTTTATTTATGACTTTATCACAGTGTCCGTCTGTCCCGTCAATAAAAATTCTAAATTATTGCAATGCGCCTGGGGCTCTGCCGTTGTCCTTGCAGACCCGGGACTTTCGACTGGTTAAGGTCACAGCGATCCATGGCTGAGGCCCCTCAGCGAACTCATTAAGAAGAGCCGCTTCGGCAGGACAATGGAAACACTTTCGAGGGATTTGTCTTTCCAGACGGATTCGTCGAGCGGCCCCCGCACACCTGCCACGCCCACAGCAAACAACAGAAACAATCAATAAAAAATTTCCACGCTCCAATTGGCAGGCAGCGCTGCCGACGTCTGCCGGGTGAAGGGGGTGTGGGGCTCTTTGTCCACCGAACAGGCTGCTTGTTAATTAACAGGAAATGCAATAATTTCATCTGCATACTTTTCCGATTGCTGTTGATTCTTCCCTCACACCCACGCCCCGATTGATTGAGGAACAAAACCAACGGCCATAGGTTGGGCGACTCGCCCACTCGATCGCTTTCTCCTTTCTCTCTCTTCAGAATGCATTGTAGCATGAACTCACTAATACACACGCACACGCATAGGAAACTCCCAATACAAACAAAATGGCCGACAAAGCCAAATGCAGCCAGCGGTCGGCTGTGGAAAGCAGAGAAAGTAAAACGAGAAGGAAGCAAGCAGAAGAAGCGGCACTGAGAAACAAAAAATTGCATATTAATTATGTTTTACTGGCATATTTCCAACCACCAAGGAGCAGAGCCGCTGCTCTTGATGACTTGTATCGGGGGCGCGTCAAGTGTTTGGTGTGCCTTCCTCTCGCATCCCCCGCATCGTCCTTCAAAGGTGTTTGTGTTTAGCCGCATTTGCTGCTTGTTTGTTTGTTTGTTTGCTGGCTGTTTTGCCTTTGCCTTTGCCGTTTCTGTATATGCTTTTTTTTATTTAGCATACCTTTTGAGGGCGGCCCACGCACCCCAGCCCACCCGCTTTGGCGGTTGGAAACCGAAGCATTGAAAGACACATGGCGGGGAGTGGGGCTGCCATTATCTTGCATGCGTTTTTATGCGCGTTGGCGCCTTTTTTCCTCTCGCATCCGCTTGGCGCTGCTGTCCTTCCCGGCGACCCACTCATGTCCTGGAAAACTAAAAATGGGGAAAATTGAACAACAACTTCTGCTCGTTTTACTGCCCGAATGAGCGGAAGTTGCAGCTGCAGTTAAAGAACACAGTCATGAAGGGACAAGGAGGCGGGACAAGGTTAGTCCGCAATGAAAATAAAAATGATGAGCGAAACTTCTGCGGGCAGCAGGTAAGCAGCCTCGGCCGGTCCAATAATTGCAATTTAGTCACGTCTACTTGAGTGTGTGCGTCGAGTTCCTTCAACTTGCCTGGTTTTTGTGTTGAACTTTCAACTTCAACCAACCAGGCTCCCTTGCATGCCACGTCCCAGAGTCATCGGGGGCCCGGGCCTGCGTTCCTGGCAAGGATAATTGCGAAAACATCGCATGCCTGGCAGCTTTGGTCTCGCTACTTTGCTGCTGTTGTTGGTGGCATCGCTTAGCCGCATTTGGGCCGGGCACAGGGCGACTGGAGGCGCCTTCACCGCAGGCCAACAGCCCGCTGCCCACGGCCCGCAGGCAGGGCTGCCAAATTAATTACATAAAAAAATATGCCGTTGCATTTTTGGGCCCCACACACACCAACCGTTTTAATGCTTTTTGGCTTTTATTTAAAATTATTTTGCCCCTGCGGTTGCCAAAGCGGCAGGACCTCTTTTCCCCCAGCTGAACGCTGGACGACACCGCATGACGCAATCGGCAGGGGGCGGGCAAAATGTCTCCTCCATCTCTCCGAGGAGCCACCAACCGGCCACAGTTGTGCACTGGTCGTTGTTGCTGCCAAGGCTCATCAACTTGGCCGGCCTCGTTGGCTGGCTCACAGGCCGCCTGGCGTGTTAAAAGTGCGTGCATGGAATGTTGGTCAACTGCGTGTGTGTGTGTGGGGTCAGCAGAGAGTGGTCGGGGGGGTTGTTGCCTTATTTGCTCGACTGCGTTTATCGCTGGCCAAGCAACGACAGCGACAGCAGCAACCGCCCAGCAAGCGGAACATCGGCGGTCCTTCCACAGCCCGGCCGACCTGTCCGGCCGCCCCGCTTCAGCTGTTGTTTGTCTTTAATTATGTTTGGACGCGATGCCAGACCAACTTAGTGGCAGGCACGGGCCCCACACGGCGGACCATCGAACGGGCTGATCTGCGTCCCGAGAACCCTGCGTTTGCCCGCCGCTTGCTGTTATTATGCAACGTGCGCCAATGGCGAAAATAAAATTAAATGAAAACATTTCCTTTTCATTTGCGCGCACACATCCACGCAGGATCAGAGCCCGAGGAGGCCAGCCGTCCGCCCCCCAAGCGATGCGAATGTCTCAGCGGCCCGCGGACTGGGATGGGTAACATTTTTCATGTACAACACATGCAAGTGTCACATATTTTTTAAAATTAATTAAACCTACAGGCAGGGGAGTTATTGATGGACCAGGCCAGCCCGACGACGACTACTCAAGGCGATGCCAAGGCGACGTATGCGTAATTTTAATTGGCAGCCCAAGCAGCCGTCGCAAAAATCCCACGAACTTCATTTGCCAGCCCCCGCCCCTGACCAGCTCTGCTCGCCGAAGGCCAAATGAACTGGCCAGGCGTACGGCAACGGCCGCCGCAACTGGACAGCTTCATTTCGCGACATTTCATGTCAAAGTGAAATATTGGCTGGAGACACGTAATAAATTTTAAAATTTTTTATTCTCCGTTGCAGCGGCGCGGCGAATTGCGGCGCGGCTCACAGCGGCAGAGTTGCCAACGCACCGACAGCCACTGAAATGGGCCGGGGTTGACTGCCTGCCGCCGCCAAAGTGGTTTGCACGGCTGCCTGGCTGGCTGGCTGCTCGTCTGTCATGCGTGTGCCACACAGCCAACCGCTGTTGTTGTTGCTTTGTTGGTGGTGCTGTTGTTGTTGGTGTCGTGGTGATTCGCCGACTCCTCAGTGTTGCGTGAATCGTAAATCAACGATTTAGGCTCATGCAGGGCGCGGTATTTTCCGTTCCTTGATTTTTTTTCCACGGAGGCTTATTTTTCTCTTTTTTTGCCGCTTTCCTCTTTGGCAATTTACCATTTGGCAAATTTTGTAGGGTGCAGTGGGTTCAACGCAGCGACGCAACTTCATTAATGCATTTATTTTTAATTATAATTTTAAGTTTCATGAGGGCAAACGCGATCAGCAAATAAGCCACAGTAATCGGCAGCCAGAGTAGCAGATAAGCAGCGAATGAGTCTTGACGGCCCGGAGACTGAAGAGCAACTCAAGGAGCGAGAGGAAGAGAAAAAGATCAGCAGCTAAGCAGCGAGCGAGTTGACTGCTGTCAGCTGCAATCGGCTGATCCGGTGGCTGCCCGCATTCCGCGTGGGGGAGAGAGGAAGAGATGACACAAGAGAGCAACTATTGGTGTTTGTGGCAATCACAGCCAAAATTCTAGATCGCGCTGATTTTGAGATGGGATCAGAAGACGGAATTCACGCTGCCGATCAGTGAAATTTTAGTTCTTCGTCGGTTGAGTTCGATGAACTTTCGGCGTTAGAACAACTGCATAGAATTTTAATTAAATAATTCTTTTCAATTTTTCTAAGATTATTAAATTAATTTCTTGTTTTTTTTTTAATTGAATTAAGATTTCAGAGATTTATAATCTAAAACTAGCTTCAAGTAATCAATGTAATAATTTTGGCAAATAAAGCTCCACTTGAATTGAAAAAATGATTTAATACCAGATTTGAATTATTTTGGGCATTTTAGTTGATCTATTTTTATATTTTATTTCACCTTACTCTATTTTATTATTGGGCTCGCATTGCTGACACCATTATAGGTGATTGGGCAACCTATGCCACCGGATCTGTTGATCAACCGGTCACACATTGCGTATACGCAACAACGCTTTATTCTCACACACACGGGGTCGCAGGGAAGTGCACACCGTCAACACATCAGCATTGTCGCCGCACCGCTCATGACATATTGATTTGCTGGCCTGCCATGTCGAGAATTTCCATTAAATTTTCCCAGGCCGCACGGCGAAAAATTTCAGCAGCAAGAACAACAACAAAACAGCCACCCAACAGGCATTTGCCATTAGAAGCGACCGAACAGTCAGTCAACCCGATTTTGGTTTCAATTTCAGTTTTCCCTTGCCCTCTTCCCACAACGGTTATTCATTATTGGATGCCAGGATATTTCGGATTTTTTGTAACTGTTGCTGTTGTTGGTGTGATGGTGTCCTGTGTTTCGTTGCTGGGCAAATTGGCAGCCGTCGAATCGACAAATCGCGCGAAAAATTCCACCACACGCCCATCAATCAGCGGCGACTCGACTCCCGGTTCTGAAATATTGAATTGACCCCCCCGCTTTCCCACTGCTGCCTAATTGAAAACATAATCAGTGCGAATTTATTAGCTGCATTGGTCGTCACCTCACCGCCAAGCCGGCACGCCTGGCGAGCCTCTGACAAGGATCCTAATTTAATTAATCCGCGCTCCTCGGGCTGGCGAAACTTGCACTCCGCTCGCCTGATTATAAAGTTCCTGGCTGTTTGCTGTTGGTGTTGCTGTTAATACCTTAACTAAATATATAATGTTATGCAGCAGCCACGGCAGCCTGTCCATCCGTCTGGCCGCCTGTTCGTCTGTCCGTCCGCCTCTTCGGATTTGCTGGCGCACCAAAAACTTATGTGAAGTTTGCCCGTCTTACTCGCTGGGTGTGCCTGTGTGTGTGTGTCGATGTTGGTGTCGCTTGCAGGCGCAGTTAGTTAATGTTGCACATTATTTCGACAGCAGCAGCAACAACGACAACGGCAGCAGCAGCAACATCGCAGCAACTTTTTCGTTGGTGTGTGTGTTTTTTTTCGCTTGTTTGCTGGCAATTTTCTTGGCCCGTTGTTGCTGCCGCTGCCAAGGACTAACTAGGTTTTTTTGACAAGCTCATGCATGTGACTTTGTTGTCGTTTATAACTGACATCAAGCTGTGCGGCTGGGCTGTGCTCGCTGGCGCTTGTAACTGCCTCTGTGCCGCGGAGATCCTTCGACTTGGTTGTCGGCAACGTGGCCATTGCTGGCTGGCATTTCGCCTCGCTGATTCTCAGCCGTGCATTCATTTTAATTTTGAAACTTGTACGGCTGTTTGGGCAGAGCCCACCGCCACCGCCTTATTACTTCCGTTGGGCGTTGCGCATACGCCGCATGTGCAGGCGGCATTGCCGCCTGTTACTTTCTGTCGGCCGCTGCTCCGCTCCTCCGGCCATCACCACACTCAACTAATTATTTCTCGCTTGACAATGAAAATGTTTAAGTTTAATTAAATGCAACTTGGGTGCTGCTGGCTCGGCTTCTTCGGCTGCCGCACGGCCGATCTGCCGGCGCTGCCTGCACCTGATGCCGCCTCCAGGCTTCTCGTAACTTTGACAAGAAAGTGAGGCACAATGTGTGTGTGTGTGGGACGGAATGTGGGTGGATTTATGTCGATTGTTTTTATTTCGAATGGAAAGTATTGGCGTCCCTGACTGCATTTGTTGGGGCACTGGAAATTTTAAGACGCAGCCTTCTCGGCTGTCGAAAATCGACTAGGCAAAGGCTTTCAGGAGAAAGCAATTACGAAAAGCGAAGCAATAACCAGGAATCTTCCTTTTCATTTTGTCAACTTTCGAAGCAGTATAATCGGCAAGAAAGTGAGAAAGTATTTGGCGATCCTTTGATTTCGTTTTACTCTCCTCTTTAAAGATATTGTTAATTATCAAAGTAAATTGCGTAATTGCTCTTCCCGCTCTTCCCCAAGACTGAAGATCAAAGCTGCCTGCTTAATTCTCTTCTCGGTGGGCTGCTCTCTCGTCTTGTGGGGAGTCTTGTCTGCCTTCCTGTTACCTGTTTCCCGCCCGCCCCGCTGGACCGACGGTTCATTCCGGCATAACTTGTGGGCCATTATGAGCCCAAGAATTTGGCTTGACAGACGCCGTGCTATTTGTCTCGGCCAGGGTTTCCACCGCCACTCAAATCGATGGTCGTAAAAACGCCTGAGAAACGATGCGGTCACTCGGTCGCCTCGGTTGCTCGGTCATTGGCGGCCACAGTCTCCACCGAGCTAGCCGCGGGGGTGGGAGTAGGCAGGCCGTTGATAAATTTTTAAGCAAGCACTAAACACTTTCTAAGCACAACTCATGCAGTTTATGGGCGACCCAAACGGCTGGCTGCCTGGGCAGGGGTTGCGGTACCAAAAAAAAAACCCAAAACCAACGAAAATTATTCAAAACTGCTTACAAACAATTTGCCCCAGTGTGCGTGTGTGTGTGTGTTTGCCGACTTGGTGACTCGCTGGGTCCTTTGGCATTGCATACATTTAGGCGCGCACAAGTTGGCCCGAACCGTCATGTTTGCCAACGTGTTTTTTCGGCCATACACTCTGTGTTGTCGCCGGCGCCAGCCCCCTTCCCCCCAGCCCATCATGTTCTCCGTGCTAATGTTTATAAATGCTTAGCGCGGCTCAGTGTCCTCCGAGCAGGCAGAGGACCGACGACAGACGGCAGATGAGCGACGACGACGACGACAGTCGCCAGTCGCCAGACTCGGCCGCCTGCTGGCGAGCAGGCTTTTGAATATTTTAATATGATTTAATATTAAACATCACTGCGTGTGAATCTCGCCCCCTTCCTGTGTGTGTGTGCGAGCCGAAAAAGAGATCAAGATAACAAAGGATTACAAAATGCTTTCATTTGCCTCGGTGTGCGTGTGTGTGTGTGTGTGAGAATGCGCGCGGCTCTATGCGAATATTAAGTAAATGTTTTGAATAGTTTTCAAAGTTATTTGGGTTAAGATTTTTTCGCCAACGTTCTTGGCGTCGCCAGTTCTCGTCGCCTTCTCGTTTGCCGCCCGTCTGCGTGCAAAAAAGGACCAAATAAACGCATTTTAATTCCAAAGTTTTGGGCTTGCCCAGCCACCAGCCCCCTTCCTATTTATGTATGCCTGTGCGTGAGCATATTCGTGTGTGTGCGCGCCATTTTGTGTGCGGCTGAGCGTGTTTGTTAAAAGCTTTGAAAAGATTTGCCTTGTAATCGGGCTGGCCAAGAAATGGGTTAGCAAGGGGGCAAAACGCTGGGGGTGGGGCACACCGAGGGGCCATGGCGCGCAAACATGTTAAATCGCTTTGATGACATTGTTAATTTGACATACTCGGAGGGTCCGTTCCCCCCGTCACTCTTGCTCCCTCCATCATCCAGCTTTGTACTCTTCGCTGGTTAAAAAAATGTTCAAGTTTCTTGCTCACTAAAAAAAGAGATTTATTATTTATTTATTTTATTAAGGAATAAGGGGTAAGGACCGCTCTGTGTCCAGGCAGTGCAGTAGTGGGCCCAGCACACTTCCTTGTGGGACTGCAGCCACATTGCTGTTTTACATTGCAACTTTTTCAAAGAGAGAAGTTCTGATCGTTGAGGGCGATAAAACCAAAAAAGCAGCGGCGGCCGTGCTCTTTGTTGCCTTCGTCTTGCTTTGACTTCGCTAGGGTTTCGAGCACCAAATCCAAAAAAGTAAACGGGTAAAAAACAAATTACTAAACGTTTAAGGAAAACGGGTGAATCAGGTCAACCGCCAATCCACAAAATCAGCGATCCTCCAGGGAAATCCACAATCCTCAATTACTTTATTCCAGGAATGATATAACTTCGATCTCATTTGTTTACTTATTTATTCTAGGATACATTTGAGCTCTCTTCCATTCCGTTCTGGCATTAAAAGTGGCCTTTTTAAGATGTCGAGCTAAAGAGTATTCAGGCGTCTTGTTGGGTCGACGATAAATATATAAAAAAGTAAGAAAAAACGAAACAGTGCGCAATTGATGCCCAAAGAAAGCAAACTGTAAAGATTCTACATAAATACGGGAAAGAGAAAAGTTTTTCTTTCACTTTCACTTGAGCTGGGGAAATTAACCCCTCGCCTGGCCAGTCCGCCCGCCCAAGATGAAGTACTTCAGCCAGCAACTGCAGGTGACAACGCCGTGGGCAGTCTCAGGAACACAAAGGCAACTGCCGGGCAGGGCGGGGGCTGGGGCAAGCCGGCCATGTATGCTCATTATAGCCAGTCCGGCGGGAGGTCCGTGTGCGTGTGGAGGTGGTAGGGAGGACGTAATGGCTGCCTGTTTATTCGGCAACAAGTTCCACTTTTACTTCAACTTTCTTTCCTTCTCCGTCGGCTGCCCGGCCCCTTTGGCATTGTCGAGTGCAGTGCGCTCGGCTGGGGCAAAGGCGGTGGGCGGTGGGCTGTGCGACTGAGAGCTGTGGGCGTGGCAGCAGCTTTGCTCGTGCGCTGAATTCTTCTTAATGAGCGACATCAAGTGTTGTATTAAATGTCAGTCTGTCCCTGTGTAAGTATGTGAGCCAGCGAGCTGAGCGTGTGTGAAACTGCCGCTCGCCCAAGTATCTGTAATAAAATTTGTAATGAGTTGCAGGCACGAAAAAGGATTTTTGAGTGCAATTTATTTTATTTCTGAGCTTTTATTTTTATGCCCCCCTTGGCCAACTACCCACCGCCCCATTCAGGCCTCTCCAGTGCTCTCGTTTCTTCTCTCTTTGGCCGCGTTTCTTTACGAGATTCCTCCCGCCCGGAAAACGATACTCAAACGGCAGCCCAAACAGCGGCAGCCTCAGAGCCGCGGCACACACTCCCCTCGCTGGGGGGAGTCCTGGCGTTGGCCTGACGACTGCATGTTTATTTCCGTTTGTCTTTCATTTCTGATTATTTTTAATTACGCCGACGCCGCCAGCGCCGCGGATGCCGTAGCCCCTTCGAGTGGCCATAAAACGTAGCATACTTTGCAGCGCCCGGGTAATTGCACTGCCGCTGGCCAGCGAGGGGAACGACGATGAAAATGGGTGAGGAGGCGGATGGTTTGCAGTTCCAGTGAGTCGCAAATTCATCGAATGACCAGCGACCAAAAGACAATCCATTACGTGCTTAGTCCGAAGGCGACGCGGCCCGCATCCCTCCGCGAAAATGGCTGATGGAAAAGGGGTGGGGAGAGAGATAATTGCCGCAGCGTTTTGTATGCATAGCTGGGCATTCGGCCCTCTTCGGCGGCAGTGCGTCACTTCAGGCCACTTTGACGGGATCGCCAGAGCAGCGCCATAAATTTTAGTCCGCCGCGCCAACGTCATTGGGCTGGCCAAGCAGGACAAGTGGAAGTTGAAGGACAAACAAGAGGAAGGGGCCTTCGGCCGCTTCTAGTGCGGCTTGGGGGCCCGCATATGCCTGCCTGCCTGCCTGCTGCTTGCCTCGTCATTGCTGGCCATAGGCTGGCGCTCCCAGGCGCCCTCGTGTGTGTGCGTGTGTGAGTGCGTCTGTTTACAGTCATCGCTACAAATTGACAAATTCGCTGTCGGCTGTCAGCCAGGCAAGAGCACAAAAACTCCCGGCCAAATCCAACCAACCCGCCGGACCAGCAGCTCGCCAATATGCTGAGCACGCTGGTGGTGCGTGTGTGGTGTGGAGTGGGCAGGATAAAGGGGTGGGCTGGTGGTCCGTGTCGCATTGTCGAGCGGACAGGACATAAATGATAACAGTCGCACAAAACGCTGATTCATTTACTAAATATTTGCATAGGCCTTGTCAATGGCGTCAAAGGCGGGCCCGCGGCCTCCCCGCAGACACGCACTGGCATCCCAGCCAATGCCCCTTTCCAATTGTCCTTCTGCCAGGGCTTCACTTGCGCCCCGGCCAAAGACAAACATGGCTGAGATATGTTGGCCAAGATTTACGATTGGCGCATGTCAAAGGCTTACGCTGCCCATGCGTGTGTATGTGTGAGTGTCCCTGGTATTTGCTCAGTTTTATTAAAAGCCGCCCAGGGCCAGCGGCCTTCTCATTAATTAAATGGGTTCGCCCGACATCCTTTCGCTTGCCTTTTCCCCCCGTCGCGTTGGTGTGTAAAAATCAAACGAAATTTATTTATTTTTTGTTGTTTTTTAAAGTCGAAAAATAAAGACGACCAATGCCTTCGTCAAACCGCGATTGAGCGGGCAACACGCAGCTCCTCGAGCAATAAAACGCCAGCAAGGATGGATCATAACCAGGAACAGAAGCTCAGAGGGGGACGCTGAGGACGCCAATGTGGGTAACCTTATTTCACCTTCGAGGTGCTGCAGCGTCGACCGAATGCACAAGTCGATTTTTTCCCATTGAAGGCTGTGGCCCAGGCCCGCCCACAGCCGCCTGCTGTTGCCTTTTTAGAAGACATTTTCTTTCTCTTTTTGCTTCTCTCTCGCTTTGCTGGTCTGGCTGGGGAAATTGTCAGGATGCCGGCGCAAAGGCAATGGATGAAAGGGGCCTTCGTTGTTGTTGTTGCTGTTGTTGTTGTGACTGACTGACTTTTGGCATCACTTACCGCTCGGAAATGGGATCATCAGCCTGCCATTTCCCTGTGCTGCTTGACTGGCTGCCGGGCTGCCTGCCGAACTGAGAGGGTCTGTCAGGCCAAATGATTGTTTATGGGTGCGTGTGTGCGACTGTGTGTGCGAGTGTGTGTGTGTGCCGGTCCATACATATTTAATATTTCATATGTCTGCAATGATTTCTTGGTTCTTGTGCCAGTTTGTGCGCCTTGCCAACTTGGCCATTTCTGCTGTTCTCTATTTCACTCAGCCTGCCTGCCAGTCGACCAACAGACGGACAGACGGACAGACCGACCGACAGACTGTGTATTACATTAAATCCGAAATGAAGCCGCTGATGACGACGAATTGTCGTCATTGCCGTCGTCGTCGTCGACCCGTCGTCCTTGCTGGCTGATGAGACGACTGAGCATCGCTGTCCCTGCGTGTGTGTGTGAGAGAGTTGTCGTGTTCTCTGTTTATTTGTCATGTGTACATTTCATTTTAGTTTCATTTGCCGACTCCGAGTTCCGCCTGACTGGGCCAATGGCCCCATCATCTTGTTGGCTTCAATTTGTGCACCCGCCTGGCCTCGCCGCGACCGCTGGCCGTCGTCAGTGTTCCGCTTGGTTAGCGTCGGGCTGTCCAAGGCCAACGGATTCCAAAACAACTCGAATGCATTTTTAATTAGCCGGGCCGACCACCGCGGCCTCGCCATCGACTTCTCAGAATGTTTTCCAACGGCCAACGTTTACGCTCGCTGCTCGAAATATATGCAAGCATATGCGCTCGGGCCCGCCCACTGCCCACCGCTCGCCGACTTTGGCTTGTTGAAAATCATAAAGAAAATCCAAGTGGTTCGGCGGCGCAGGCGAGCTGCTGGGCTCGGCCCTTCACCTGGCGTTGAAATCTCTGAGCGGGCCGAAGTTGAAAGCCAACTAACTCGAGACTAAAGTGTATAATGCACGCCCACGTCCACGCCCCCTTATCCACTCGGCATTTATAGGCCGCTTTAAGATGATGTCGGGCAAGGGCGAGGGGATGGAGGTGAACGCTGAGTGCACTTTGTACGTTGTCGTAAGTATTTTGGAAAATTTCATTGGTTTCGGCTACGCTTTGCAGTTTTCCACTTTTTCCACATAAATAGTTGAGCACTCGACGTGGGCGTAGGCGTGGGCCGAGCTGCTAAGCTCTGCTGGATGGCGGGGCCTGGTGGCGGGGCAGTCAAAAGTTTTCTTTGCTTAAATAGTTCATCCTCTGCAATAAAAGTGAAAGATTCGCTCGGCAGCTGCTCGCCCCGCCCAAGCGACTCTTGATATTAATTTACATAGCATACTTTTCAGGGCCCTCAGAAATTCTCCGCTTTCAGTGCCTTGGAAGCCCTCGCAGCCTGCCTAAGCCACGTTCTGAGCCCTAACAAAGCCCGCTGACTTACTTACCAATAGATTAGGAAGTGGAACGTCGGCTGCCGGCATTCCTTGTGCATGAAATGCGCCGACCAAAGCTTAAGGGTTGATGGGCAGGTGGGCGGGCGAGAAATTTGCTTATTCCGGTCGGCAGACTGAGGAGTGGAACTCGCCCGATGATTTGGAAAAAAACCCTTCATTTTTAGAGGCAAGAGAGTGCTGGCAGATTCATTGTTGCTGTTGGCAGTTCGACTCCAGGCAGCTAAAAAATTTTCATTTGTAAACAGGAAACGCATTAAACCAAACTCATCTCCGGTTGTTAATGACCCAACCTCCCGGCCGCTTGGCTTAGCTGATAACTGACAGCTGCCTGGGGTGTGACTCCTCCGTCCGACTGTTGGGTATTTTACAAGTTTCCAATTGACGTTAACACTTGCAACTTATCAAGAATTCCACCCACACGAAGAGACAAATGGAAAACGACAGAAACACACACACACACCGACCGCTGGTGAGTGATGAACTCTAATGAAAATACCTTACGCATTGCGGCGTCCAGCGGCGACTCGGACGGCGGCGACTGGCGGTTTAATTCACCGCCAAGCGAAAATGATGCAACGGATCGGACCCTGCCGCTGCCGTTGCTGCCACTCGTCCTGCCACAGCAGCTTGTTCGCCTGTCAGTCAACAGCCGGAGGGGGGCGGCCAGCGGCGCCCGCAAATTAGTGCAAAGTGCCCCCCGTGCGGCGGCGGCGGCGGTTGAGTGGTGTCCGTTCCAAAAGCTTCTTCTTTTCCTTTACACACACACGCCGCACACACACCTCGCACCTCATGCCAACGGTTAACCCGTCGCGCCTGCTGGCTGGCAAGATTTGAAAGTTGATTAATGAATTCGAGCGCCGAGCGCCGAGGACTCAGGCCAGGCGGACGGAGGAAAGCGAACGATTCGCACTCGCACTCCAATGACAGCCGGCATTTTATAGTCGCTGTGGTGGGGGTGAGGGTGGGGGGTGGTGGTGGCTCAGGAAATGAATAAAGTGCGAATTTTTGTGTTTTTCATTGCCCCGTCGGTTTGAAGAATGCAATTTTGTGATGAAGAAAAATTGATTGTCGCCGTCGTCGACGTCGTCGGCCGTTGTTACAGAAATGGAGAATAAGAAAAAAAGTAAAACCAGAAAGAAAAACCAAAGTCTGTTTCCCGGTTCATGAATGGCAAGACTGACGAAAGCGACGACCGGCAGCCGAGCCTGGCGAAAGGACAACAAACTCAATGCCTCCACTCCGGCCGGTCGTGCGGACGGGCAAGCGGAAGAGAAGGAAAAAATTAATATTTGTTCAAATTGTGGCAAAGAAAAATCGTTCGTTTCTCAAGCTCAATAGTGCGTGAAATAAATTGTTTCCCTTTTAATTTCCCCCGCCCCAGAAAGCCGAGTAAGGAAACTTTAAAGCGTTGCCTTCGCCGTTTGGCGGCCTTCGATTTGCCGCCACCAAAAACTCAATTAAATCACACGAATTCGCCTGCTAACCCGCAAGTCCTTATCGGCGCACATATATACATAAATTTATATATCCTGTAGTTACAGTTACATTTGGGCGGGCGGGCAGTGCCTGCAGCTGCGCCTGGCCGGCCGCCCCTGCGTTGCTGTCTCAATGCAGCGGCCCTTTAACTGTAAATTTCGTATATATATACAGCTATGTATATATTGAGTAATATTTTCGCATGAATTATGAATTGTGTAAATTGTGGACACACACACAGGCTGGCAGGCAGCGGCGGATGCTGCGTCCGTCTCAGTGCGTTTGCCAAAGGCGGCAACTTTGCCCGACCGATTCGCCCTGCCCTGCCGTTACATCGTTTGGGGTTGGGTAAAAACTTGTCGCCTGCATTGCCAAGTTGCGTGTAGGCCAAAGCCAAAGCTTGGCCAAAACCACCACCGCCATCACCACAGCAGCTGGGCCTTGTCGCCGCGCCGAGGACTCCACATAACTTTATAGTCAGCCTACGGAATACAAAATTTAAATCACTGCCTCGTGGCCTCGAGTGGTTTTTGTTACAATTTACGCTTTATGGCTGACATTTTACAATTTACTTTGTCGCCCCCCAAAGAACGCATGTGTGTGTGTGTGTGTGTGTGGGAAAGTGTCCTTGCGGAATGGCCAATATAAATTGTGCAGTAAGTGTGACTGCGATTGCCGGGCCGCTTTCCCCCGTCCCGGCAGCGAAATATGATCTATAAAATTCTCCGAACACCGATGAGCGATTATCCGACTGCCCATCTGTCCGTCTGCCTGTCTGGCTGATTGGTGGACCACTGGACGAGTTATTACCGCAGCTGGAAAATCAATGGCATTGGTAAGCGAAAATAATTGCCTTTCGTTTTGCGAAAGGATAAAGCCGGGCAATTCGTGTAGTTCCTTGTCATCTCGGCCGTTATAATTTAGAGCCAGAAATCGAAGCCATTTCGCGCTTCATTTAATCCGCCGGCGCTGTCGCCATTTGACCAGCGGCCTCAGCTATTTGAATGCGAAGCGGAGTGGGCGGGGGTTGGGCTGAAAGACGAGACAAGAAACTTGGCCCTTTCGTATGAGCCATAAAAGTCGCCGGCCAGTCGTCAAATTGGCGGCCAAAAGTCAACGAAACTGTCAGCAATTTCGTTTCCTATTTTGCTCCGATTTCTGTTTCTTTTCATTTCCTGCTGATCTAAAATTTAAATGGGACGCTCCTCACAGCACGGGCAGGGGGCATTAAGCTTAACAAGCACTCAAAGTTAAAAGCCGCCGCCCACCTTTGGATAATTGAAGACTTTCGGGCCTCACGCGGCAGGACGAGCAACGTTGGAGGGGCAAAGGTGGCGGCGGGGCCATTTGTGCTGCGTATTTTCATATCTGCGTAAAGCAAATTAAATGCACATAAAAATTCATTACGCTCGGCAGCGGCAGTTGGCAAACAAATTATCGTTAACCAAGTTAAAAGCGATGGGCGGCCAGGCCGACGCGTCGCTGACGACCAACAGCAAAAACGGCCAATGATGTTGATCCAAAAAACATCCCCCCTCATGACCCGCACTCCAAAGAGGGTCAAAGGTTGCCCAGACCGGCCCGGCAAACTGTCCGTCCCACCAAACACACACGGCCGGCCCGGATACGTGCCGGGACCGCCCGTAACTTTCATCCGGCCGACCGACCAACTCCCCAGCCGGGTTCTTATTTTCATTATCTGACACACCTATTTAAAAATTTAAAGCACTGGGTGTGACCCCCATTAGGCGGCACCTAACAGCCTCCTCCGCCGGCCCCGGCCGTCGCCATCAGTCAGTTGAGCGGCCGCGCAGATTCCATGCCGGCCGACGGCCAAGTTGGCTGGCTGGCAACACAGCCGTTGGCACGACTCGGCTCGGCCCCCAAAATGTGCATAAATATTTCACTTATTTTGTTTTTAGTCCACACACACACATACACACACATACACAGACGTGGCCGGATGAAGTGGCTGTTGTTGTTGTCTTGAGCATGTGGACATCAATTTATTTAGTGCGAGTTTTTGGCGCACTCGTCGTCGCTTTCGCTTTATTGCCAAAGCAACGACGACGGCAGCATTCGCCGCAATGGCATTTGCACATTCCGACCATTCAAATGCCAGCTTCCCCCGGTTTCCTTTGTCCTTCAAACAAACACACACATACACTTGCCGAGCGGGGAGACTGGCCATCATCAATTTCCAAAGCTTTCCCCATAGAGCTCAAAACTGTCGTCGTCATCGCCGTTGCCTTCGCCCTCTTTCATTGTGGGTTTTTTGGGCCAAAAGGTGCTTCGTTGTCGTCGCCGTTGTCAGTCCAACAGCCGTCGTCATCCGGCGCAGGATAATCTTCCTTTGCCTTTCGTCCATGGCCCGCATCCAGTCGTCGCTCGTTGGTCGTCGATTTGAGCCCAACTTTGGATCGCCGGAGGCCCATAGAACCGCGGCAATGGGAAAGCCTGTGAGCCGGGGATCGGCAAGGATCAATTCGCTTGCCGTTTCGTTTGGTTTTAATTAGTCCGAGTGGTCTTCTCTTGTTACCTTTTTTTCCCCGCCAATCAACTTCAACTTCAACTCTCCCTCCTCGGCTGGGTTTTCACCATTTGAAATGTCGCTCATACGCCGTGTGGACGGCGCCCACACCGCTAAACGCCCTAATTGGCTGCCCAAAGAATGCTTTAATTTCTTTCAACATCAACAAACAATGGACATTGTTTCCCCCCCCACACACACACAAGCACACACACGACGCACTTCATTACAATGAAATATTTTTAGCCTCATTTCGGTTAAAGACGCTTGAGCACGTCATCCTTTTTTTATTTTTGCGGGGAACAATATGCACATTGTTAGGTTGGCTGATGTGTTGATTTTATTACGACTGCATTGTTGGCGTCCCTGTCGCTGTTCCAGGCTCCGAACTGATTTCGCCGCGCAAAACAAAAGACACACGAGCGGCTGGCAACTGGGGAGGTGTTGTTTTTGTTTTCGCTTAAAGTGATTTAAAAATGCAAAGGGCAATTGCCGTGGCCGCCATCCACCTTTGCTCTTTGGGCCTTGAAAGACACGGGACCGGGCTCCTCGCATGCGTCACTCGTGTTATTTACCAAGTTGCCGGTGCATTTAAGCCAGAGTCGGGGCCCCTTCGCTTCCCTGGCTAAATAGAACAATGATAATGTCGCATGCTAAATTGCATGCAATTATGTATTTTTCTTTTGCTTTTTGTTTCCTTCTGGCTTTCGGGGCGGGGCGGTTGGCTTTTGTTTTCATGGTGGCTCCTCGTGGATGCGTTGCCGGCCATTGCCTGCTTTTGTTGTAGCGGCAGCGGCAACTACCGCTCGTTACCGTTGCCGTTGCCATCAACACCAGCGACAACCACAACAACAACAGCAAGAACCGCAGATGTGGCCGGGAAAGTCGCTTTGCTTGGCCCATTCCATTTCGGCCTGGGTTTTTTTTTTCGTGTTCCCCTATTCGTAATTATGACTCCTCGTGCAGGACAAGAGGCCGGGCGGGGTGGGGGAAAAGGAGCGACATATTCTCATTATCCTTTCTTCTTGTGCCCGGCAAAAGCCGACAAATGAGCGGGGGAATTCAATCAAGTTGTTGACTGGAAAGGACTACAATTTTCTCCGAGGAGACAGTACTTTAAATAAAATCCTTAGAGCTTCGAAAAGAGTACGCTGACTTGTTAACTCGAGGAGAATAGAATTTTTATGGTTTTAATTGCATTTCTTTTGTTTTTCAGTGTCATTCAATTCTATAAGAATTTTCTGAGATGGGACGATTTATTTTTCATCCTGGGGTTTGAATCTTAAATATGAAAAGAAGAAACTTTTCAGCTGCCCGCGGCAGTCACGCTTTTATTTCCTTCAGGGGCCCAGCGATGCGATCATAGCTTTCAGTGCAGATGAGAATTTGTTCCATTCCTCACGGGCGGGCGGACGGCCAGTTGGACAAAAGAACACGCAGAGAAGGCCGACAGACAGACGTCTTGGTGCTTCCGTTAAAATGATCGCATTTCTCTACCGTCCGCTTGTCAGTCTGTCTGTCTATCCTTTTCCTGCTTTGCTGTTGCCGCTCAACCGTCTTGTCTGTCTGTCGGTCAATTTCCTCTCGCTTCTTTGCATTTACTCTGCTTGAACTCATTAACATTCTTGCGCTTGTCTGTCCGGTTGTCCAACTCTCATTCTACCGTCTTTCCATTTGTCTGTTAATTTGGCTACTTTAATATACCTGATCAGCCCACCAGCCTGAACGTCTGTCTGCCCACTTTGTCTCATACGTCCGTCCGTCCGCATGTCTGTCCATCTGTCCGTCCGCCTCGCTCTCCAATTCCAATGCTCTACGGCCGCTCGCCCTCGATCTCTCACGAGAACTTCACAACCAAAAGCTTTTGAGCGGAGCGGAAAGCTTTCAACCTCAGATCGCCGGGCCCCGAAATTGTATATAAGCGCGACAGCCACGGGCATCCGGCAGTTGCTCGCGATCGAGAAATGCGAGTCATCGAGTCTTTTTCTTTTTCGTTTTTGGTGTATTTCGAAGAGTGTGTTAATCCGCGAGTGTGCTGAGTGTATTTTAGCGAAATTAAACGGGATAATCGCGCGATTTGTAAACCAACAATCAAAATAACAACAACAAGAAATGCCAACGACAACAACAACATGAAAACTTAAGGTAAGTCCTATCAAATACGGAGCATAAAAAGACATGCAGGGCAGGCTGGGAGGGTGCCGGGCGTCCTCGAAAGAGAGTTGGCGGCATTTTCGAATAGAATTGGGGATACGATTAAGTCGACAGTTGAGCCCACTCAAAGCGGTCGGGAACTGATCCTAGATCCTAAAACCCCGCTGCCGGTTGGCACTCAGAAATATCGACGCTCCTAGAAGGAACAATTCTTCCGTCTTTTTCTTTTATCATTTCTCTGAAATCGCCCAATCCACCGCTTTGTTGGCATTTCTTTATTCCAATTCCTCGCTTATTTTGAAACTGTCATTCATTTCAAGACAATTTCTTTAGCTAACAGCGCTAAAATCAAAGCGCTGCCACTGTTAGCCAAGTTTTCAGTTCAGTATAACAGTTTTCCCAGTCGAAAGCCAAAATACTGGGAATTTTCGCCAGGCCAACAAAAGCCGCTTTCGCTGCTTGTGGCTTGTGGAATTTATTTTAAGGAACCTTTAGGGATCCAAGACTATTGGAATTTAAATAGAAATCTTTAGGTTTTCAGGATTTATATTTAGATTTTGTGTAAAATTTGAAAAATTCTATTCGAATTATTTGAATTTGTTGACGTCCGTTGGGCCTCTCCGATTGTGCGCAGAGTTTCGAATCGATGGCTGTGTGGCCGAAAAGGACGAGCCGAAAACAAAAACAAACGAAATGAAAGAAAATTTGAGCGAACCACGCTCCGAGCCACAGCCAACCTGCCGACGGGCCGCCCGACAACCTCGACAACGCCGACCATCATGATGATGATGGAAAGCACCGAATTGAGAGCAGGACCCAACGGCACCTCACTGGTGAGAATGAGTGCGAATAACTCGTGAATTTTTCATGAACGAAAACGAACGCGCCACTTTCGAAGTTGGCGAGCGGCGAGCGGACCGACCCGACCGGCCGAACGAGGACCCACAATCGGAGAGAAATGTAGGGAAACGCATCCCATGAAAAACCACAGTCGTCGTCGCTGCTGTCGTCGTCGTCGACGGCGTCGTTGTTGTTGCCAGCGTCGGCGGCGTCGTCGTCGTCGGTTGAACTGCCTACGCGAATCGCTTGTCGGCGGCAGCAGCAGCCGCGGCAGCTGCAGCAGCTCCTGGCTGGCTGACTGGACTGGACTGGTAGCCTAGCTGGCTGGGCCGCGTTCGAATGGCCTGCCGCCCGCCCGACTTGGCAGCACTGGTCGTCGCCACTGTGGCCTCAGTCGTAGTCGTAGTCGCTGGCGTTGTCGCGGCAGAGCTTCGAATTTTTGGCCAATGCGTGTGCGGCCGACGTTCAGTAAGAAAAGCGTCGTTCAGCGGTTTAGTACGAATTCGTACCGCTCGCTTTGCGTTCTTTTCGTTCCTTGGGGTTGCCTCCAGCGTTCAGTGATTGTGCTCGACGAGTTCGTCTTTTGTGTCGTGCGTCTCTACAGATTGACAAAGCGACCGACCGACCAGCCGTTAGTTGCAAACGACAAATCCAAGTCCATTTACTTTCGCAGCTTCGTTGATTTTTTTAATTTCAATTTTTAGTATCGTTTGTTTTCTTTTTCTTTACTTTCACTTGGCGAGACTTTAAGTGCGTCACGTTTAGGCAGCCGCCACTTAAAGTCCACCAACCGCAAACTTTGGCGACATTCATTAAAGTTGGAAACTTTCGCCGAGAGTTTCTCCGCCAGACTCGGGCGAGTCAGTGACTCCCAAAGTTGTGGAAATCCATGCCAGCCGCCAGAATTGTCGCCGTAAGCCGGCTAACGTGCGGCAGCTGCGGCAAATAATTTGTTATTGCCATCGAGAGTCGTCGACTCCAGTCGACTCCTGCCGAGGCGGCTGTATAATTTTGCTTTTTAGGGGCAGGACGAGGCGAGGCGGGCGGCTGTCTGCTGCACATATGACAGTGATATTTATAATTTCCGTTCTTGGAAGCCGACAGAACATTCATTTCTTCGCCTTGCACTGCCTGCCGACCGACAAACTTTGACTGAGAAAATTTGCGATTTTTGGTGTGTGTTCGTTTTTTTTTTTGGTTGTTCTTCTTAAGGCCGGCGAGTCAAGTACACGAAACGAAGTCCACAAATCCCATGTCGTAACGTGAAAGAGACAAGCAGAACAATAAGAGAACCCCCGCCAGTTTTCTGGTGTTCGTGCATTTCCGGTTGAACAAACACATAAGCCAGGAAATAAATAAAAAAAAAAAAAAACGAGAACCCAAAACGAAAGCGAGCAAGAATTATAAAAAATAATCAACAACTCATACGAGCAACAGCCCCGAAACCCAGCCCGACCATCCAGTACATAGGACCCAGCACATAGCCGCCGAAAACCGAGCGAGCCAAGCAGGACAAGCGAACCAAGCCAGCCAGCCAAGCCAGAAACGAGCGTCAGCCGCCACAGGACGAAAAGTGAAAATACACATAAAAGTTGCAACAGCAAGGAGCATATTTCATAAGTTCACTCACACAGACACACACACGGAAACACACACACACAGTGGCAGTCACACACGCACGCACACCCCCCGCCGCCATCCAGAGAGTCCGGGCATATGGCACGTATATAAGCGAGGGAAATAAATAGAGAGCCAAGGAGCCATAAAGCGCAGCGGGAGCAGCCGGTCGACCTTTGGCAAGGAGTTCAAAAAATCGCCCGGCCAGCGGCAGGCAGTAAATCGAATAGAAAGCCAAGCCAGCCAAGCATATCGACGGGGCCCAGTTGCACTTCTTGGCGGACCGTTGAGATCTGCAAAGCCAAAACCAAAAACAAAAGACAAAAGGCCTTCAAAATTCACTCACAAATTATGCTGGCCATGTCGACACTGATGATGCCAGCGCCGACTATAGCCATGGGGGCCCCGCAGATTACGATGGGCCCCCACAAGCCCCCGGAAACGAAATTGCTGGCCATTCATCCAGCCGCGGCCGCGGCAGCCGCTGCCCAGCAGCAGCAGCAGCAACAGCAACAACAGCAAACGGTGACTCACTTGCAGCACAACGGCCAGCAGCATCCCCAGGCCCAGCAGCAGCAGCAGCAGCTGGCGCCGAATTCCCAGCAGCAGCAACAATCGGTGGTCCAGCAACAACAGATGATTGTCAGCGGCAGCTCGAAGCCAGGTGAGTGTCCTTTTTACGAAATTCGGTTGAATGGCCGCTGCCTCGACGCGCGACGTGGGTGTGAACGCCCCTCCGCACACACGTGTGTGTGGCTGGGGGTCGCATAAATTTCCAAATATCGCTGGGTGTTTTTTTCGTTTTATTCGTGCAACGTGTTTTCGCGTTCGTCTTCCATCGATTTTCCTCGCTGCGACTCATTTGAATGATTTTCGGGCGGAGCTGGCGATGCTGCTGAGTGTGCCGAATTTCTCCGATGAAATTTAAGCAGGAAAATGAAATTTAATTTCACACTCACAGCGAAGCACTTTAAAGACACTTCAGTCCTCCGCTGCTGCTTTGAAGCAATTTAAATTTTTCCACAAGCACAAAAGATATTTTTTCTTGGCATCTCAAAGCTCGAATGAAATGTGATATTATTGAAATTGGCAAATGAAATCGAATCCTTGTCGATTCAAAAAATATTTCCAGGGTAATTCGAGAAGAATTTTATTAAAATCAAAATAATCAAGGAATGTGGAATTTGAGAGGCAAGCGATTTCTAAAATTTGTTTGTCTTTGATAAAAAAGAATCAAAAACAAATACTTTGTGGTTGAAATGTAGAGAATTTTCTGCTTCTTTGCTGCAACAATTAAACAACGGCAATAGGTGGGCACGGAAAGTAAATTTATTTAGCTTAAAAAATATTTATATAGTTGGAATTTGGAAGCTTTAGAAACTCGGATAGAATTCAATTAACTTTGAAATATACATTAAATTATTAAGAAAAGATTCTTAACTCCCCTCAATCCTTAGATCTGTATTTGGAAAAGCATTCCTTTTCTCCTTTTAAGCTTAACGTTTTCCGAAATTCTCATAATAGCTCCAAAGTCCCTAATTCACAATTCTTTTCCCACATACAAGTTAATGCAATCAGACAGCTTCGCATCCTTCATCAATTTAAAAATTTGACTCTTAACAAAATTCAAAAACCTGCCGCAGTGCCAACAAATACTTATGAAAAAATCTATCGCTTCGAAATTGCAATAACTGCATTTTTTGACAATCAAAATATCTGATAGACCAATTAAAACTAAAAAGCCCTTGCGAAGTACGAAAATGCTGCCTGCGGCGCTCAAATGTATGCTACATTTTTCAATATGCCTGCACTGAGCGCCCCCAATAATCCATAATTTGAACAGGATTGAGAGTCTTGTTGTTGCATTTCACTTTTAATTGAAGCGATGCCTAGTAAATTGCAGATTTTTCGAGTACTGCAAAAGCAAAATACGCACGTAATGCGAAAATAACAAATCTGCCAGGCTGGAAAACTTATCAAATGACAGCCACACGAAGTGAGCCAACTGGCCCCAGTGCCTCGTCAGTGGGATACTCGAGGTTTTTGTGAAATGTCAAGCGATGGCATTACGAGCATAAATATCAGTTACAATTTTCATATTTTTAACCACAAAACGACAATTTCTGATAGCTTTGCGGGGCCGGGGCCCGAGGATGTGACGAGAAACTGTGAAGATGCCGTGGGTGGTGTTTCCGTCAGTTAGTCCTACCGCCTGCCTGGCTGTGTGTCTGTCTGCCGGTCCGCTCGCTCTCATTGCCAAAGAGATTTACAACTTAAAAACAACTTAAGCCGAAACTTGGAAACAAAAAGGCAGCTCGGCTCAAATTGCTAGGCCTGCCGGGGCCCGGCCAACCCACTAACCGACCAGCCGCTCGTCTGTCTTTGCCTACGGTTACTAATAGCAAAAACTACACAGACTGAGGGACACACAGACGGACAGACGAAGGACCGTAAGGCAAGCGGGCTGACTGGCTGGCTGGCAGGCAGTTTCAGGCCGACGGCCGCACACAAAAACGGAAACAACAGCACAGGAAGCTGCATGAGATGAAACGTTGGCAGCGGAAAGAAAGCTGTTGGGTCTGAGTGAGTAGGTGGGACGACAGAACGCCTGCAGCCGAGACAAAATACAGCGCACGGCAGTAATGAAAAATGGAAAATGAAAGGCAAGAATAGTGAGAATCTTGTGTGGCAGTTGTTCCTCATCCCGGCCGCCCCGCCACTTCAAAATGAATTTAATTATGGCAAAAAGTGAAAATTTCCACACTTGAGTCTGCAAAGTTTGCCAAGGAAATGGAAATGGAAGTGGCAGGCGGCTCAGCCACCCACACTTCCCGCCCTAAACACCAAAAACATAAGCAAGACAGACGACCAGTTGGCCGGTCCGGCGTTAGTTGGCCAGAAACAAAAGGGAAACTTTGACGCGGCAAGTAGGCACGGCCAAGTGGCTCACTGAGTCCAGCAATTGACTTTGAAATGAGCCCCACTCAAGAGCTAATTAGTGCGGGGCCAGCTGAGGATTCCCAGGGATCAGCAGGTCGCCATCAGGACAAACATTTTGATTAGCGCGCCAATGGCAAATTGAAAACTTAATGAAGGCTGGAAAATACAACCCGTCGACAAATTTCCAATTCAAATCAACCCACATGCATGTGGGGCAGCCGATTACGGGGCATGAACTTTCGAGCAGCCCCTGAATCTTCCGCTCGGTAATTTCACCTACGCCACAACCGAGCCAGCGAGATGTGAAGTGCCAGGCCAACAAGTGCCAGGGTAGTTGGCTGCCCAGGCATCAACAACAACAGCAACCACAAGAACAGTCAACTGGCAACTACTTCGCGCCACTGGCATCTCAACACTTGGCTGTTTTTCTCTAACGCCAAATGAAAAAGCAGCAGCAGCCAACAACAACAACTGCAGTTGCTCCTGCAAGGGGCCGACTGGCGTTGCCGGCTGCTTGGGCTTGTAAGATGCGCGGGCGGTCGGCCCCGGCACTTTCCACTTTCGCCGGCTCGTCGGCAACGACAGCAAAACTTTTAAATTGGTTGCCACACCAGCAACACCAACACTCACACACCCCCTCCTCCAACGAGGCAAGAAACCGTGGCAAGACGCCGTGGCCGTCGCCGTCCTCCGCCGCCATCGTCTGCTCATGTAAAATGTTTGTTTTGGAAATGAATTTTGGGAAATTTTTCGTGTGTGTGCATTGCGCGAAATGCGCTCGAAGGAAATTGGACCGCCAGACAGTCGGACTAACCAACTGAGAGTGAATGGGAGCGTCTGACGGATGGCCAACACCTCAGAGCAATTTGCTGGTAAATAATTTGAAATATTTTGCCGTGCAGCCGAAGATCACAGCGCGGAGAAAGTGGTCACGGGTGGGGGCTCAAAGTGAAATGCATTTATCGACCGCAAAGCATTCGAAATGAAATCTGTTTAAAGGATTTTAATACTCCGGCGAACGTGCCGTCAGCCACCGCGACCGCCGCGTGTGTGTGGGGAAAAACGAAGAAAGGAAGCGTCGGTGGAATCGTTTGGTTCGTTGGCTTCGTTTCGCTTGCACAAAAAGTCAATGAATTCGTTGGCGAATTGAAAAATTAATTCAGTTGCCAGGGCTGCCGATAAGCATACAACCGCCGGAGCGGCAAGGCACGGACGCCCAGCATTTCGACGTTTATTTTATGTGTCTTTATCTGGGGTCCTGTGTGTGGCTGTGACTGTGTGTGTGCGCTTTTACTTACTAATGATTTCTCATTTCGCGCACGGCATTTCCTCTTATTTGCGCTTTTTGTCTTGCTTGGCATTTTACAGCGACCCCTCGGCGTCTGGTGAGCGACGCCAGGCGAATTGCTCACTGGCGTTGTTGTGAATTTTTCCCATTTCATTTGGCGCTCATCGTCGTTGTTGGCGGAGGCGGAAAAAAAGCGAAGGAAATTAAGCAAAAAGCGCAAAGATTTATTTCTCTTTGATCAAAATTAAATGAATTGATTTTAATACGCCCCGTGGGCAGGATATTTTCCGACATTTTGCAAATGAAAACCCATAAAAAAAGGTGTTGCGTGGGTGGCCGCCTTCGGCTATTAAAATTGCGTTGACCCACCGCCCCCCACCGTCTGATTTAAAGATTAGCAATAAAGTTTAATTTCCCTCAGTTCAGCGAGTAAATTAAAGCCGCGCATGTAATTGAAATTTGAATTGACCTGTGGAAAACTCGCGGGGCTTTTTGGTGCGCTCAACTTGTCGGCAAATGGCGACAATTTGCCAGCCATCGAATTCAATTCCATTGACTGTGAATTTTCGGGTTTTCTTTTTTTCGAACTTATTGCATTTTTGTGTTGTTTTTCCGGACGGCCCCCCAAATGAAAAGTTCACGTTTCATTGCTCAATTCGGTTGACGTTTGGCAGTCGCATAGAAAATGAGATTTCCAGGCGGCCGCCACATTGCATTGCCGGCCAGCGGGTGGTGTGGGGCGATTGTGGTGGCCTCGTCGCCATTGTTGTAGGACTTCCTGTGTGCGCTTTTCATTTTTTATGCGATTCCCCAGCAAACGGCAGACAGTTGACGCCGGCAACGCTTTTTGTCTGCATTCGCCCGCCCCGATTTTTTGTCGCCTGGGAATTGTTAGCTGGGGTCGATTTGACTGTGGCCGTTGTTGTTTTGTGGTGACGGTTGGCTCTTCATAAAATTTGTCATTTTGCAGATCGCTGCTCGGCCCGCCCGCGATTGGGAAGCAGAAAATATCGCGCATACGACATGTTAACCGGAAAGTCACTTAGTCCGGCGGCCACATCGACACTTTGGCGCAATTTAAATTTCATGCATTTTTCATTAACACGAAAAGGCACTTGGCACTTGCCAAGCCGGCTCATTTGGCAGCTGGGAACCCTTCAAAAAAAACCCCGAATATAAAGATTTTCGGAACCGATGGGCGCCGTTCTAGGCCGAGGCGGCGGGCTACGCAAAAATGCTCATCTTAAATGCCCATCTATTTTACTGCAGGACAAACACACACACACTCATACACACGCACATCACGGTCCATTTACATTTTGTATTTTTGCATTGCCTCTTTGGCTGCTGATCCCATTGCTGCTGGCGCTGTTCCTGCTGCTGCTGTTGTTGTTGTTGTTGCTTTGTGTCTGCCTGCTCAGTTATCGATTTTGAGTGTCGCCTGCCATTCAAATGCTTTTTATTTCACATTTATGTGCCGGCAAACCCAACCGGACCCTGGCCCGCTGCCCCCAGCTCCTTGCCTTCCTTCCGCCCTGGACGGCCTGTCCGCTGCGGGCTTTGGCACGTTTTAATGCATTGGCCACAGCAGCGGGCTACGTGTACGCCATTTGACTTGACTTAAGACGAGTTGGCTCGGCCGACTTAACCCCAGAAAGCTCCTCGCCAGCCGCCCGATTTGGGAGAATTTCCAGTTTCCTTTCTTGGTTGGGTTTTTTATGTTTGTTGGCTTCACATTTGTGTTTTGTTTCAGGTCGGCCGTGCTCCCCTTTTTTTCGCCGGCCTTTGTATAAAGTCATTTGGCACATTGATGGAATTTTTGAGCAGCATTCAAAGGCCCAGCGAAGTGGTCCGCTATTTAGTGTTCGGCTTGAGTTTTATGTTCCGCGCGTGCCGGAAAAAAAATGTCAGCTGGGTTTTTTGCTTGGCTTTTGCATATGCAAAGTTGGCCAGTAAATAAGCGCATCGCAGCCTCACAACTTATGTAAATAATAATTTATAAATTCAAATAGTTGGCCAGGCGGGCCGAAAAAATAGAAGAAAAGTGAAAATGAACATGGAAATAAAGAGAAAACAAAACCAACTGCAAGTAAATAAAACAAACACGGCCTGCAAAGCCGTCGCCATAAAAACGGCTAAATAAACACGTGTGTGACTGTACCCCTGGCCGGCGAGTAAACACATAAATTTATGCATTTTCAATGGCAAACTGTTGGCATAAATTTACGGCCAAACTGCGGGTCCGCCCGTTGCCGCCTCCGTCGGTCAGCCACCACCGCAGGACAAAACAAAAAAACAGAAAAAACGAAAGTAAACAAAGCAAAGGGCAGACAAGAGAGTTCCAGTTCCACTCGCTGAATGGCCGGTAAGGGCGATGGGGAGTGAGTGCAGCTTAGGCCAAATGGCTGGCAATTTGCTGCTCGGGTTTCTCGCATTTTTACTGATTGAATCAATAAAGGCGACAAATGCGAACAGCGGCAGGCGGCGGGGTTCAATTGCAGTCCATTTCCAAACCTTTTATTGCCTTGACTCCCAAAATCGAAAACTACAAAGGCAAAGCCGCGAACGTTAGATTCTCTTTCAGCTCTCGGTCTCCAAGATTTTAAAGTCGATTTGAGTAGCCGAAATTCCTCGAAGAACTTCGCCGGATTTCTCGTAGCTCTATAAAAGTCAATTGGTCCCCAATCCAACCATTTTTAGCCACATCGAAGCTTTTGAAGCTTTCTAAAGACTTCGGCAGACCTCCTTCTTCTCAAGCACCATCTGGCCTGATCTTTCGCTCTTACCCAACAAAAAAAAAACCCGTACCAAATTAGAGTACGCGGATCGTTGAACCTTTCCAAAACCTCCTAAGCCCTAGGAAATACAATATGCGAACTTCAACTTTCTCTGACTTCTTTTAGAATCACTAGATCACATCAAACTGGATTTCACCGATTTCCATTGAAAAGTTAAATTTGTTTTGAAAAGATCACGAGATCACTTTTTATTCAGAAATTTTCTTACTCTTCTAACTTATCAGTGTGATTGAACAAAACAATGGAAAGGTAATTCAATTTTTCCTTTCAGCTGCAGAGAACTTAAAACTGCAGTATGATTTTCTTGGTCTTATTAGAACCGAGAGGGAGGCGACGACGTTGATTTCAATCGCTTCGTATCCACCCATTTGCCACCATTGATACGCCAGCAGTGCCGTGCGAAGTCCTTCGACTGGCTGGCCAAACATTTGACTGCCTGAAAGTCAGAAAGATACCCCGAGTTCAGCCAACGGAAATGCCATTGAAAATAGTTTAAAGTTGTCCTCCCCTCGTGGTAAAAAAGAAGGGAACATGCAGGAAAAGAAGCAGCAGAAGAGAAAGGATATTGGGCTAAGCCAGTAGCGCGGAGGAGAGCTTACCAGCCAGCCAAGGAGCAGATCCATTGATGCTGCCATCGGAGGTGGTGGTCGTCGTCGTTTTCTATCTCCGTTGGTTTTCTATTTTGCTTCGACTTGCTGCTTATGGAAATCCGCATGATGATTGCATATCCTGCCCTGCATGAAAACGGAGACCTCCCCTAACCTCTCCTAGGCCCCTGCATGTGTGTGGCAAAGCGCCGAAAAGTTTGCGTTCATTTTGGGGAAGACTCCGCGTCGGTTATCTCCGGCGATGTCTCTTGGCTTTTAGCTGGCAACTTTTGCTTGGCGCAGGAGGCAGGCAGGAAGGCGGAAGAGTCGGAGGGGCCAAGGCGGCGTCGTGCCAAAGTGTTTCTCTTGCATTTGAAGAGCTTTTTCTTAATGTCACTTATGCATAAGTTCTATGAGTTTGGCCAGAAGTGCACATGCAGGCAAGCGTATGTATGTATGTGTGTGTGTTTGTTGTCGTCCTCGCTGCACTTATCCGCATGCAAACACTCACACACACAGCGGCGCTAGTAGGGCCCTCGTGCGTGTGGCTTGACGGCACATCCTCTGCGGGATTTACAAGTGCTTAGTTCTATGTCGCAAAAAACGCTTTAATATTATTATATTTTCTCTTACCCTGCACTCGCCAGCGCCGCATTTTTCCTGGCTCCGCTCCACAAGCCAGGCGGTCTGGGCTGCTGATGCTGCCGCTGCCTGCTGCCAGTTCGGTTTTTTTCTCCATTTTCCACTGCTGTGTCCTTTGGCATTGCGCTTTTGTGTAAAATGAAATTAAATTAAATGAAAATGAAATATCTGCTGTCAAAATAAGATAGAATAAGATAGACAGTCCAAGACGGCGGGCGGGTAAACGACGGCGCGTCGGAAAGTAGGCAACGCAAATTGGCAGACCACGCAAAGCCAATGAAATTTGTTAACCCCGCCGCCATCCACCGCCGCCGCCACTTAACATGCGATGGCCACCCATTCGCATTATTTACTCTACTCGCAGACCAACACACAAGTTACACGCACGCAGACTGAAGTCAAAGTCCATTGCCATGTGGGGCTATTAATGCAGCAAAGACGCTGCCAGCAGCAACAACCACCACCGACCGTGAAGAAGACATTAAGAAACAGCATCCGTTACTTGCCGCCAGCCAGGCAACCAGCTGGCCAGCTACCCAAAGAACGAGCATTGCCCGCCATGTGTGCTACTGCTACTGAGGTGGGCCTGTGGGTGAGCGTAAAAAGAAGGAAATATAATGCCAACATAACATTTAATCCAAGGAATTCCATCCATATCGCAGGCAGCTAAGTGCGGCCAACCCAGGGCTCAGCACCGTGGGCCAGATCGAATGGAAGAGGATGGCTGGGATTTTGTTGTCTGAGTTGGCGAGAAACAAAAGATTGCGCTGGGTAATCGCAGCCAAGACGATTTCACTACTTTCTCTGCAAATCTGATTGTATTACACGTGCCGAGTGCCGTCGAGACGAATACCTTTCCGCGCCGCTTGGCTTTCTATTAGAGGACGGCGGGCCACGTTCCTAGATGATCATTAGAATCGTTGCAGGGGCCCAGAATCGGCTCACCGCCTCTCACTCTTTCCGTGCCTCACTATGTTGCTTTGCGTTACTTTAGCTCGCTCATAATGTTAATTTCCACTGTGCTTATCTGCCGGCAGCCAGGCTTGGGAGCCGTTGAGCACGGAAAACATTCAGGGACTTTTAGTGGGGACGATGGGTGGTCTGTGAGGAACGAATGGGCTAGCGGAAGGAAGAAATAATCATAAAAATTATTTCAACACACACACACACATGCACAGCAGCACTTGTGTGCGTGTGGGCCATGCCCACTGGGAATTTCTTCATTTTCGATGCCCTGCCAAGATTTTCACTTTAATAGCCTCGCTTGCCTTTTTTAATTTTCGTTCTTCATATTTTTTCTATTTACCCGTCCTTGTGTGTGGGTGGATGCGTGTGTGGCTGTGGCTGGGTGTGTGTGGATTTTAATGGGCCACTGAGCCTGCTGGTTTCCCAGAATTTAATGCGTCGTTTTTAAACGACAGCAAAATTATATTTTCAAATTTTGGTCTCTTTGAATTTAATTCCCATTTTCTGTTCATTTACAGGTAAGCCAAGCAACCTCAAAAGCTAATAACCATCAAGCGTGTGGGGCGGTGAGTAAGCTAGAATGAACTCAGATCATTTAATGTCTGGGGATACAGAAATTCCTGGAATTATTAAAAATAGAGAATTTCACTTAGTCAAAAAGATGCGGCCTATGAATCATTAAGTAAATGAATAATTTGAATAAATAACGAATGAATTGAGCGAACCTAAACAGCTGGAATTAATACAGAATATTTCATGGCCTTTTCATAATTCTACGACGAAATAAAGGATAAAGAAATATTCTGAATTCCATAATTCAGGGACCTTATTTGTTGGTCTTTCTTTGCAGGGGAAAATAATAAAATAATTAATCTAAATATGCAAACTTTTTTTGCACTTAAAACAAAAGGAATTATTTTATTTAGTCTATGACAAATTATTTAACGACAGGGAAAATAAACCCAATCTTTCTTGCTGGGACAAGTTCGCTTGCATTAAATGCCTCCAATAAAATTTTCCATGCTTCGGTGTCAGTTTACTGTCCGTAGAATCAATCGATTATTAAGACGATTCAAAGATAATATATCCTTCAAGGCGATGCATAAAAGTCTTAATGAATGTGCCACAGCAAAAAGGAACCGTCTTCGTGTATCTGATTTGACTTTCGAGCTGAATCGACGTAATCAAATCCTCTTTTCGCTTTCCGACATTCCCATTAACTTCCTTTGAAAAAATCGAATTAATAAAGAAACTTCAAGTCTCTGTTTTCTCTCCACCCCAAGGTAAAAAAAGAAGAAATTCTATAAAATTGATATTCATTTTCGTCTCCGTTTTACTTTCGTTTTGTTGCCTTTGAAAAACAAATCCGCTGATTTTTTCTCTCCTTCGCTCTGCTCACCAATTTCACTTTGACACACTCCACCTGGCGCAGGAGGAAGCTGCCCGTTCGCCCGCTCACCTTCGATTTGACGTCACTACGGTCACCGGAGCCCCCTTCAGTTGTTCCTCATTAACATTTAATTAGGCCGTGGAATGAAGTTGTCAGTGGCAGTCGTTTTGCTGTCCTCCTCCGTGGGCGGACGCGGGGTTGTCCAGCAAATTGTCATTGAATTTGTTGTTTCTTAATCTGTAAGAGGGGGAGAGGTCGCTGGTTGGCTGACCATTCAACTGTCTCTTATCAATGGCCATCTCTGCCCGCTCTGCCACCCAGCCGGCCGGAGTGCGGTGGACTGGCGGGCGGTCGTGCATTAAATCGAATTAATTTGAGGTGTTCCATGGGAATTTGTGCCGCCTTCAGCAGCTTTCTTCTGGCCCCCCACAAATCCTTCCTCCCGGCACTCTCAGATTTTTGGCCGGCCAGTTGACGCGCCTTTTTTGTGTTCGGTTGCCGTTGCTGTTTCGTTTCGTTTTCGTTTGTTTTGTTTTGTGTTATTTCGGCCTGTCCGAATCGCCATCGCCGTCGTCGTTGCCGTCGCTTGGCCATGGCCATTTGACATTTGTCGACAAAACGTTTACATTAAATGTTTTGCCATGTCCTGCTGTTCCCTTAGCCGCAGTTCCCCTGGCTGCTCTGAGCCTGTCCTTCGTATTATGTTTAGTTTTGTGCATTTGCTTTGGCATTTTCGCCTGTCTACGGCGACATTCTTGAAATTGCTCACATTGCCGGCTGCCTTTCTGCCTCGCTGGCCTCCTCCATCCATTCGAATTTCTGGGCAAACAACTGAGAAAAACTCCGTTGGCCAGCATGCAACGTTTAATGGTCAAGTTGAGACATTGGCGTTGACAATTTGTTTCGTGTTTGAGGGAAGCTGCTGGGGCGGAAGATTTCGCAGAGCCCGACAATTTCGAGATGCCAACTTTTGGGGCGGACGAAAGTCGTTCTGTCAAATGAAAATCACACTCATTCGCCGCTTTCAATTTGAGCTCCATTACATTTCAAATGAAAGCCGAGAAGCCTTCATTTCCGCTTTTTAAAAATTTCCTAATTTATTGCATAAAATTTGGGCCTGTCGTGGCCACAGAAACCCCAAAGAAATTGTTTCAATTTGTCATGACAATTTTCACCAGCACACACACGCTCACAGAATGGAAGGCAAATATGTATTCCCCCCGCCACTGCCCAGCAAATCCTGCGTCTGCCAAATTCTGTGGCATCAAAGCGCCGCGGAATTCAATTTGGTTTAAGCCCTGCCACGAATCTTGCCACGCCCTAGGAGTTGTGGGCGGTGTTCGGTCGGTCGGTCTATGACTGCGCCTGTTTATTTACTTTGTCGTAATTTGCAATTTTCACCTTTCGCCGGCAAAAGAATCGGAAGGAAATCGTTGACGAAGCGGCGTCGTTGCCATTATAAAAGGGACGACGCGGTGGCAGGGCGGCGGGTGGATGGCAAGGCACGTGGAGAGATTTGACAAATCAGCACTCATTGGCGCGCCTTCCAAATGACTTAAATTAAGCCCGTCCAGGGCTCTGGGGCACAGGATCCCTGCTGCCGCTGCTTTTCCCCTGATGATGGCTGCTTGGGACTGCAATTTGTTCGCTCTCCCGCCTACCGTGAATCAGATATTTCCGCATAAATACATTAGTCGAGGAGGGAATGAAAGAAAGGCATTCGCTCGCCCGCCGATCGCTATCTCAAATTGAAAGCACTCCCAATTTCGGCTTATTGAGTCGACACCAAAATGCCCTGGCTGCGGTGTTCGGCTCACGGATGACGAATTTCCACTCATTAGGCCTGTCGTCAGGGCCATCGAGCTCACCACATGCCATCAGACCAAAATTAATAATGCAAAACCCAAGCTGATTGCTTGCCATTCTCAAAATTCAATTGCCCCGACTGAGCTCCTTGATGTTGACAAAGTTAATTGCAAATATGCGGCGGTCTAAATCGCCCCACACTGCGTCGATTAAAGGCGACCAGTTGGGGTCGTCTGGGTGGCCAAAACAAAAGGGGAATCGAGAAAATCGGCCAACAGCTCAGAGGCAACGATAAATCTTCAGTGCCCGCCACCAGTCCACCGGAGCGACGGGAAGGATGTCGCCGTCGTCCTTTCTCATCGATGATGCGACTTTAAGCTGCTTAGCTGCGTCCATTTGCCAGCCCCCGGTGTCCTCTGTTGCAATTTCCGCTGCTCCGTTGCGCCGCATATTAGCCGCCTGTCTGTCTATCCACCTCCGCCAGGGCCGCCTCGGTGCTGCCAACAGGCGACGGAAGCGCGTGTCAGCGGAAGCTCCACAGCAGCCAGCCAGCCAATGGCTCCTGGCGGCCGCCTCGCCACCCGGCTGGCTGATGACTATCCCGGCTCGCGGATGTAACAATATGATTGGATTATTATTATTTTATTATTTATTGAGCCCGGGCAGGGTGTTGGCGGGGATTTGCTTGTGTCCGTCGCGCCCTTTCGGGCACTTCAAATGAGAAAGATTTCCCTCCGTTCTTCGGGTTTCTCTTTTTTTTTTGCTTCGTTGTCTTGGCAACCTCAGACATTCAATTGCCTGGATTGCGGTGCGCTCGAACGACGGTCGAGGTCCTGGGAAGTTAGTTTGAAAAGTAATTAAGACGATTATGTGGCGTTCAAGTATCAATAAACGGCAATTAGGGAAGATGCAGCGATCGATTTGAATGGCCAGGGATTAAATTCTGCCATTGGCATGAAAGAATTTGATTTGTGAATTTTAATTTGTATTCTTTAAGGAATTTTTGAAAGATTTCTCGGTTGAGCAAGCTTACTATGCATGACCAACGAAGTTTAGTGAGCTCGGCAACCGGAATTTAGCAATTTTCAAGCCTGAAAGGAGTCATCAGCAACTGCAACTGCAACGACAGCAGCAGCAGCAGCAACGGCGGCGACGACGGCAACAAAACTCCCAGCCGAACAGAGCGAGGCGTCAATCAAGCAACTTTTCGCCTGCTAATGAACTCGAATGCGCTTCTACTAATTTGAAAGTCACTCAGCTTAATCCACACACACACACGCACACATACACATTTACAGCAAAGGACTTTCGTTGGGGGCAATGAAACGACTCTTGGCCAAGTCAGTGCCAAAAAGTCAAATTTTAATCTGTGATGTTGCAAAACTTGATGAAGAAACTTCTTTGCCATTCCGCACCCTCCGTCCCGCTCCACTGACATACATACATTCTGTGGCACATGTTGAGAGGCAATGGCAATGGCGATGGCGATGCCGCCAGTGCATCGAAGTAAATCTCCTCGGTTGGCTTGGGGGAAATTGCACTGCGTCATTGGCTAAAAAGTTTTCCTTTTTTTCCGCCAGCCAAAATGGCTCCCTCGAAAGGCAACACTCGCAAAAAAAAAATAAATCTTAGACTTTAGACCGTTTGGGGAGCGTCGAAAGCAGCGCGCCATGAGCTCCTCAAGATGGCGAACGGCGGACAGAGGACAGCGGAAAAGCATTTGTTATCGCTTGAGCAACATAAATTCACTTTTGTAATTATTTCTGGTATTAGTAGTTGAGGTAAGGCGACTGCCACGCCCCCACCATTCCCAACAAAAGTCAGCAGCACCAGCAGCAGCAGCAGGAGCAGCTGCCTGGGAGTTGGCTCTGCTCCCTGGGCTCCTCCATCATTCGGCCAAAAGCCCGGGCTATGAACTGACTGAAATGAATGGACGCTGGCCAGATTATTTGTTAGGCGGTCGAGGGGGCCGAATAGCGGGGAAACTGTGTTTAAAAACTGCTACAACATCACCCATACAAGCAAACAATTTTAAAATTGAATCAATCATTCTCACTTTGATGCACATCAGCAGCAGAAGCTCCCTCATCGTCGTCGTCGTCGTTGCTGCGACTGCAGTTTTGGCTCCCTCGCCAAAGAAATGGAAAAGCTTATTGGTCTCGGGGCCGGAGGGGGCGTGGCAGCATAAGCTGTAACTATAAACAAGCAGCTTATGTGTTTCAAGCGCTCGTTGGCAGCGTCGCTGGCTTTGCTTTTTTTCCGCCTCGGTCCGCCCGACCGCCCGCCTGCCTGTTAATTTTTGTTGGTTTATGAAGTTGCTTTTTGGGTGGACGGACGGTTGGTCGTTTCGGTTAAACAGTCTGCAGCTGGAGGTTCTTTAAGCCATCCCCCATACCCGTTAGCTAGCCTTGGTTTCTCGTGTTTCCCTTGCCTTATCCAATGGGCGCTAACGAGCAAAAACTAATAAATCCCCACGAAAATGGCAGCAGCACAGCCAGCAGCGGAAACGGAAGCAGTGTGTTGTGTGCTGCTGCCCCTGCCACCGTCAGCGTCACCTTCTTCGTGATATGCCGCCATCATCCTGGTGACCCTCTCCCCCCCGCTGTCTGACCTGACCGTGTCTATGATGTGTTTTCTTGCTTAATTCTTATTATTATCCCCGCCATTATTGGTGCTGCTGTTTCGTCTCTTGGCTGGCAGATTTCTTAGCTGTTGGGGTTTTCCTTTTTCCCGACGCTGCTTTCATTCGTTTCCTTTGCCTTCGCTTCGCCACGCTTTGCTGGCCTGCCTTTCTTGTCTGGAGGACGATTGTTGCTGCCGCTGTGGCACGTTCGTGTTGCTTATCGTTTGGTTGTATTATTATTGCCATTGCCATTGTTCGTGTCTGTTGCTGGTTTCCCGTTGTTGCTGCTACTGTCGTGCAATAGTTCATTTTAATCTGGCTGTGTGCTAAAAACAGGATAATGCAAGGATTTCGTAATTTCTTCTTGCCTGCCTTGCCTTGCCTTGTTGGTCAGTCGGTTTATCGGTCTCCTTGTCCTGCTTGCAACTTCAACGTCGATTCCACAACTTGGGCTTCTTTGTCTTCGCCGCCTTCTCCTCCCCGCCCCTTGACCCCTGCCATTTCCCGGGCAAATCTTTAGCCGCTTAGGTTTCTCGACTCTCGACCTTCTTTGCCATTTGAATTCCGTTGCTGTTGCTACTGCTGCTGCTGCTGCTGTTGATTGTGGAAACTTTCCCTTGAAGTCATAATAAATTTCATCATTGTTGATTGCTTCAAAATTTTCGAGCTGCAAAAACTTTACTGCTCTCAAGTACTTTTGTAATAGTTTTCATAGCCAGCGCCCCGCTCCTTTTGTTGTTGGAGGAGCGGCTTTAATTATTAGCAATAATTTGTTTATTGCCCTGCAGAAATCGAGGAATTCATTGGCCAACCCAAACCGATTTACATTTTATTCAAAGGCTGGAACACAAAAAAAAGATCCAGCGAGGAAATGAAGAGAATTTATTGCTGCAATTTGCAGAGCGGCTTTAACTTTTTAAGCGGCTTCATGTAGAAATTAATTGCCAACATAAAAAACCATTCCGACAATAACAGATAACGGCAACTTTTCAGTCACGTCTGACATGCAGCGCCAGCAGTTGCAGCTGCCGCCCCAGTCCCCACCGCCCGTACCCCAGGGAATCCTTCTGAGGGTGCGGTGGTGCGTGCTCAATCAGCTTAAAGTTGTTGTTGGGGGAGCCCAACGCACAAAGAGTGGGCAGGGGTGTGGCCAGGAGGGACGCTGGCTGGGAGTTGGTTGACCGTCGATTTGATTTTAGTTTCACTCATCAATCTTGGCTCGCAAATTGGTAGCCGTGACAACTCCCAGGCCAGCCCCAAAGCGGGATAAGCTTGCGAACTTTCCTTCGGCCAAATTCACAAAAAAAGAACCACCAACAAACCCAAAACGCAAACAGTTGCAAACGCATTCAAACTAATTAGAAATTATATATATATAAATTCTTGTTTGGGGTTCCGCTTTTTGTAGAGCTTTGCAATTTGCAGTTTCGACCGACGAATGACCGACGACTGAGTTTGTTTCTCTGTCCACTCTTGTTGAATGAGACCTCCTCCTCTTTAAGCAAGGCTAACCATAGATCTGTTTTTAGAATTTCGGACACAGCTTTGCTTAGTTTAGAGAAAAATTTAAGGACTCGATCCACCGCCGAAATTTCGTCTTCGCTTCTTCAACTGTCTTCGATTGCAGTGTATTGAATATTCGGTCGAAGGAAGCTGGTGTTCTACTTATTTTTGTGTGGACTTTGATTCCTGTCTGTGTGAAAAGAAGGCCTGCTAAAGTGGACTGGGGTTTTGTGTGTGTGTTTGTGTGAATTTGAAAAGTTTTCAGTGCGAAATGCGAAATGCATTCAAAGCCATTTGAGGTCCACTGAGTTGCCTTGGCCAAAAAAAGGATCCACGGGCTCGCAGATTTGTACAACGGCCAAAGCTGCCCGACATCCCCACTTTTTTTCCACACCGAATTTAAAACTTCACTCGGCCAATTGTGTTTGTGTGTGCGGCAGGACAACAACAGCGACCGCGTTGCGAGGGTAAAATCTAATTGCACACAAAATGAATTGATGTCGTTGCCAAGCGCCGAGCCCAGAAACGGATGGGCAGCAATGGGCCCATCGCTTTTCCAGCTTCAAGCCAGCCTCTCGAGTGTTTTATTAAGCGAATGTATCCAATTTACGGCAAGGGACTCAAGTGGCAGCGACCAGTCGGCCGGCCCAGGCTAATTTATGGGCTTCCATTAAAATTCGAGTTCAATTGCCAAAAAATTTCATAAAATTTTCATTTGCCAACGCCAGAGAGCAAGAGAGAGACAGAAAAAAAGCGAAAACCCCCCAAGTACGAGATACGCAATCAAGTTTATTATAAACGCGGGGAAGGGTCCTGCCTCCGCTGCAGTGTCGCCTCAATGGCGTCCCTCCCAGCATTCAAGGCTGCCGCTGCCGCTGCTGCACACAAATGCAATTTCCGCAAGAGTCGCCGAGGCCGGTCGATGGTAGACGACCGACCGACCGCCAGCAGCCTCGTCGGCTAAAATGATATAAATTTAAATATATATGAAAGTTTTGTGTATTTAGTGCATTTCGCATAAAACAAAAAAGGCGGCCGCCCCTCCTCCAACGCTTAGAGAGCCTGCCGCTGCCTGCTGTGCCTGCTTTTATTTTCCGGCCGTTTGGTCGGTTGGTTGGTCCTCATCGTTCTTCCTTTTATTGTTGTCCCTTCATTTGTGTAACTCTGCCTGTGTGTGCGGTGGCTTGTGTGCGTTTGTCCTTTGCGCTGTTTGCTTATTTACTTTTTCGTTTTTATTATTCTCCATTAACTTGACAAAATGAGTAAGAACAGCGCCAGCAACCGACAGTCGACGGCCGCCAGTCGAAAGCCGAGAGTAGTGAGAATAGTCGACGGCGGGGCTGTCCGAGACGAGGCGGGCAGTTTTTAGTTACCCTGGCCAGCGGAGGGATTCGCCTTTCAATTCAGTGGGTGTCCTTCGGCTGGGCAGTGCGGCCCCCTCTCCCTCTCCCAGCGCACGGACTGAAATTAAATGGAAAGCGAGCCTGGCATTTTTATGCCTTGAGATTTGAGTGGAAATTGCCAAGTGAAAATATTCAAATGAGCCAAAGGATTTTTGTGGTCTCCTCAGCCCACACACACAACAAGGTGGCTGGGCGGGTGGTGGTGTGTCGGTTATAAAACATTTTCCAGGACGCATTTGAAATTTCGCTTGACTTTCTTTGCTTGATTTCATTGCGCCTACCGCCTGCCGTGTGAGCGGCAAAATTAACCGCATGCCGCATCGCCAATGCCAGCTCGGGGAGCTGGAATGCCGTATCCTGTAATTTATTAAAGACTCTTTGCCAAAGACAAAGTGCTGCTGGTGCTGCTGCTGTTCCTCGGATTGCTGTGCAAATGCTTAACGCCCGGAATGAGTTTCTGCCCTGATTGTGTTTAATTTTCGACGCTCTCATCCTCGCCACTTCCACAGAAGGAGAAGAAATAAAAACCGAGAAAGCGACATTTGCATTGAGCATGTGTTAATGCCAGCCAAGGAAATGTAAGCCATTTGTGGCTTTCTAGGCCAGCCAAAGGAAATTGACGGCCCGAAGTTACGGCCCCCAGCCAGCCAAGCCGAATGGAGGGCGGGTCCTTGTACCTGCCGTCTCCCTCCAGCTGAGGCGCTGGTGGGCTGGGTGTATTCGGTTTAATTAGCCCAACACTCGCAGTGTATTTTTGTGCTGCATGCACCCAATTAAGAGGTCCGCATCAACGAGCCAACCATCGTCCATGGCACCCACAGTTTTTTTTTCAGTAGGGGCTGTTGGTGGGGGAAGGGTTGGCTGCATTTTAAGTGAAAAATACTCAACGTTATTTTACTTATTTAGTACGTAACTACAATTTACGCCATGCATCTGCATATAAAATTCATTTTTTTTGCCCGGCTTTTTGGGGCTCGGACGGCGGGACGCCAGGACGCCTGCCCATTCGGCCGAGTCACTCGGACTGCCGGTGCACCCATTTAGCCGCTGTACTTGTGTGGTTCTTGTTGTTGTTGCTGGCACACACCAACTTATTATTTATATCTCCGAGTGTGTGTGGGTTGGGCCCTCGACTTGTTTTTTATGTACTCTCGGTTATTTGCATTGCCAAAAAAAGGCGAAGGAGAGCAGAAGAAACCAAAGAGGCTACAAAAAATAGAAAGGGAGAGAAAAATGCAAATAGTAAAATACAATGCCGAGCCCAGGCAGACACGGGATGACTCCTGCCGAGGATGGGGAGGGGCTTTGGTTTCCTTCTTCTTTTTTTTGGCACCCTCGTTTGTTTCACTCGCTGGCACTGAGCTCGCTTTTCACTTAGCCTGGTGTTGTGGGGCTTGCGGATTTTTGTGTATTTTAAATGCATTTTCACACACACAGAAAATCTTGCCAAGCAATTTTTGGTTGGCGGCTGCCCTGAGCTTCCTTAACATTTGATTAATGAGTGCAAAGCGCAGGGCCTGCCCGGCTTTTTTTGGCCCACTTAAAGCGGCTTAAATTCGCGCCAAGCACATTGTAAATATTACGCATACGCAGCGATGGCTGTTAAGTGCTCACCGGCCAACACTGCACTGGCGGGTGGAGGCTGGGCAAAGGCCATCACACTAATGCCACAATTACGCCATCATCGATTAGCGGACCGCCCGTTTTATGACCCAGACCGCTAGGCAAATGCTGCCCACACACTCGGGCGCAAAACAACTAAAAGCCATAGCGGCGGTGGTGATGGCAATGGCGTTGGCAATGGCAGCGGCGGCGGCGGCAGTTGATAATAAAGTTGACATTAAAAGCGTCAACGACCAGCAGCAGGGCAACGAGCTCGATAACCGCAAGCAGGACGAGGAAGCAGGCGGGCTGGCGGTGGATGCAAAGCTGCAAAAGTTCACAAAAGTTATGACATAACAAGAAAATTAATTAAAAGAACGGAAACCTCAACTGACTGGCGGCCAGGCCGCATTTTGCTTGCCAACTTTAAAAGACAAACTGTGACATGTTTGAGAGTTTGTGGCCGGGCAAGCCGAACGAAGGAAGTGGGTGAAACTTTTTCGGGCGGGGGTCGTAAACCGTTTAAATGAGCAAAACGCGCAACAAATAAAACGCCAAGGACAAGCCATTTAAATCTCCCTTCCCAGCTCAGGCCCGGCGACGCCAAGGGTGTCCACTTTGATTATTAAAATGCCACTCGTATGGGCCGACAAGCGATTTCAATATGAATGGAGGAAATCATCGAATTCTCCTGCCTCCCCCGCCACTCTAACCATAGGGGGATTAGGGCCACAACTGATTTGATTTAGTTTTTATTGCCGGCGAGAATGTTTAGTTGGCCCTCCGGCCTGCCGATTTAATAAAGTTTCCCTCAAATCAGCAGAATTTAAAGGCAGCGCTTTTGAGCTCCCAATCCGCGCCAGCCACTGCCGCATAGTGCTGTGCTCTCCGGGGTCATTAGCTGCGCACCATTAGCCCCGAACGAACGCCCCAATGGTCTGGCCGGGCGGCCGAGCATCTCTCCCCTACCCAGCACTTGGCTCGTGGCTCGTTATTATGGCTGATAACATTTTTACGATGCCGACAATGACATGACATGATTTTTTGCTCTCGCTGCTTCTCTTTCTTTCTTTGGGCGGCACTTCGTGCAGTGTCCGCTTCCAGGGCTAGCGATTCTTGCGGTGATGCTGGGCTGTCTGTCAGTTGCCACCGCCAGTGTCGCCGCTGTTGTTCGGTGCCGAAAACGATTTTTTATACCGCCAAATGACGCAGTTTTATTGCCCGCCCTTCGGTTCGCTTTTTTCATTTCATTTTCTTTTCTATTTTTTTTTTTTTTAAAGCCTCGCTGGGCCGAGATTTTCGTTGCGGCTTTTAAAGCATTAAAACGGGCCATAAATTTATTGTTAAAGTGGAGGAGGCCGACGCCGAGGCCGTCCGCAAAAAAAGCCTCAACCACTATCCGGCGAATATGTTGCCCAACCAACCGACGGGCCATAAACAGTTGCTGGGATTTCTGATTGGTCAGCAGGAAATGATGATTGCGGTCCTGCGGTGCCCTTCTAGGCATGGACAATTCCAGCCACAGGCACATATTTCCTTTGCCATTCCGATTGTGAATGGAACATATTTTCATTAAGTTTATGTTTTTAAGACAGTTCGAGGGCTCTATTATGAGCTGGCTCGTTTGGGTGCTTACATAAGGTCGAGGAAATAAAATCCGAAGGCCTACAACTGCGGCACTTGAATTGGGAAAGCTTTTTTGGTTGCCCCAAAAAGCAGTCACAGCACGCGCGGCGTTTTTAATTGAACAAAAAAGCAAGTTAGAGAAAAAATGAACAACATTTTAAAGAGCTATTTAAATTCAAGTCAAGAACATTAAAAGATTTGCTTATTTGATGATCGATGTGGATTAAATCGCTTGCCCTAAAAAGCATTCTACGGTTTTACTTTATTACTTGGATTTTAATCGCTTTGCTCTGATAACCTGAATTGATTAGTTAACAAAAACTTTAATATGCAAAGAAAATGAAAAGCGGCTTTGCAGTAATCAGGATTTAGGGCAGCTGTTTTAAATGGGCGATGGCAATTTGATATGCGAATTATTCATTCCTTGCAGCCACCCAGCCACTCTCACCGCCTTTCGATGAGCTTAGCTAATAAGCGGCTCATGCATAAATTAGCTACAAATTATTGCAACAGCAAGAATTACAATAAAAATAGCATAAACACGAGTAGTGAGCATAACATGTGTATTAAATATTATGTAATTAATTGCCACTAAAAGGCAACAACAAATACAAAAAGAAAAGCCCCCAGAGCCGAGCCAACCGCCGCAGCAAACAAATGCACAAGGCAGACCAACTCGCAATATTGAATTTCGCGCTGGCAAACCTCAGACTCGGCTTATGTTTTATTAATGAATCGGCCCACTCAGTGGGTGTGTGGTCGCCAATGTACGCGTGTGTGCGACTGCATAATTAATAATAAATGTGGGCTTTGTTGCTGTTATTTTAATTACGCGTGCATAAAGCAAAAAAGGCACGCAGCCAGGCCAAACTCGGAGCGAAAATCAAATCAACTCGAAAAGAAATTGCGGCAGCACCACTGCCTTCAAGGACATTAACAACGTAGAGCTTATAATCTACAAATAAACGTCATGTAAATGTAATTACACACACTCCACGGCCCACCCCAACACACATGAGACGCACACAATTCGCACTCTTTCTCCTCGCCGGCCGAGCACAATGGGCATCATCAACAATTTCCGCTTGAACACTTGAGAACTTGGGCGGTCTTTTGAGCCGACTAAGTTTCGTTTACCTTTGTACTGAGAATGTGTGTGTGCTCGGTTTTCTTCTCGTTTCGTTGTGAGCGTGCGGTCGTTGGGCAAATCAAATTAGTTGCACCGACTCGGAATGAAGATGCATTCCAAAACGAAATTACTTTGATGCCCAGCCGGTGCTCCGTTGAATATTTCGTAATGTCCTCGCCGTTGTCCGGACACTTGGGCATTAATTTCGATTTAATTTGCGGCTTGTCCGCCTTTCCTTCTGATTGATTTCGTATCGCATTTGTTGGTGTTTCGCCTAAACACTCAAGCATTGAAATCCAACCAGCGTGATTGTCGCTCGACCCGGCCAGGCCACCAAGGCGACTCCACCACCCTCACACAGGCAAATAGCTGTAAATTCGTCACCAAATCGATTTGCATGACTTTGAGCCACTTAATACTGTTTGCATCTCATTGCCAGTCCGTACGACCGGGACGCAGGGGCCAGCAATTGGGGGCAATGGCGATTACAAACCGTTGGCCACCTCGGTCGGACGACAGGCGCCTGACCGGCATTTGGTCATTATTATAATTTCAGTATTTGCTGAAATGTCCACCGACCGTAAGGCCGAGTGAAGGGCGGGCCCGACCCCGTGAAATGCAATTGCCAACGATTATTGAATTAACTTGAACAGCGGCAAACCGACCGCCCGTCGCCCAGATGATGGCCGCCCGTCGTCTAATCTGGCAGCTGCTTTGCTTGCCTGCCCGCCAGCCGCTTCTCAGGCCGCCGGCTGGCTGGTTGGCTGAGGATAATGTTGGTCGGTTGACCATTGCATCAAACTTCCGTCAGGCCGGGGCCGAGTCCCAACGTCTGATTGACTTCCGTCCCCGGCGTTTGCTAGTTTGGCCATTTCGGTTTCTCCCCGCCACACACACATGGAGGGAATCTCGCAGAGGGCAAGTGGCCGGCTGTGGCGAGCAGATTCCCACTTATTTACACTTTAAGTGAATTGTTTGCTTGCGTTTTAACGCAAATGCAATTATTGTCTGTCGACGAGGGCGCTCGCTGGCCCGCTGCTGGTCTGCTTTGCTTTTGTATTTTGCATTACTTGCCGGTCCGTTGCCCTGAGCTTGCGCTTGGCTGGCTCAACTTGGTTGGCTGCCCCGCTTGCTCGGCGCTCTGTGTTCTTGCTAATGGTTGGTCATTAGTTTTTGTTGCAATCGGTTGCGAGTGCTCGGCGGGGTTTTCATTTGCAAATTGACTTTAATGTGCATTGAACTCGCCGTTGTTGCCGGAATTTGATAAATTTCGAACCCAAAAAAAATTAAAAATTTAACGAAAATGTTAGTTATTCTCGCCCACAAAATGGCCATTAATGGCCTTATATGTTCATGTGGGTGGGTGTGCAATTACAGGCAATTTGCCCCCAGCCATTGAACGAAATCAACAGAAATGCAAATGCGACTGCTAAAAAAACAGCAGCCAGCCCGTGGACGTTTCACTTGCCGCCTTCTCTTTAATTAAATGGAAGTGTATAAGAGAGCCTGACAGCCAGCCAGTAAATGAGGGGCGTGGCCAGGACCCCGTAGGCAAAGCTAAGCTGGCGGCGATAACAGGGCCAGCGGCAGGCCGGAAAACCGAAAGCCTGCAATTAGACAATTTGAGCGGCAAGGGAAATGGCGGGCCGAGGACTGGCAAGGCGTTGAGTGCAGCACACACACGCATTTAGGTATGAATTGTAAATTTAATTTAATCAGACTTAAGTGCAGCGCAGCGTATTTGTGGAGGTCCTGGCATTACGTGTACGCAATGTGGCCCCTCTACAAATATTGAAATTGTATTAAGCCAAAGCAACTACTACAGATGGCGAACGGGGTGCACAAGTGGAGCGGATCAGGGCGGGGAGTGGGTCAGTCTCGCTTTGTGGGCACAAGGCTATAATTATTAACAATTTATGAAAATGTCTACCGGCCAAGTGTGTGGGCTTGTGAGCGAGTCGATTGCTGTTGCTGCTCCTCCACGTGGCCAACAACACTCGCACACACATTTCCCTATTGGTCCTATGTAATTATATAGAGCGAAAGTCGGTCGAGCGACGGCCGGAGAGGAAGGGGCAGCAAAGCAAACTGAATTAGCAGCGCGCAACGAGGCGTGCAAATTGAAGTTGTACTTACAACAATGGCAACGATAGACAAACAATCGACGGAGACAAACTGACGCACAAAATTACCAGCAATTAAAGCCGACTGAATTACGAAGAACAGTAGAGCCTACAAAACCAGGCGAAGGCTCATTTCGAAAACTGCAATTAAGAAGACTTCAAGATATCAAAGAAGTCTCTGATGCTTCGACTTCTTCTGAATATGAATTGAATTGCTTGCTTGGTCAACGCAAATATCCATCGATTTTTCTCTTTTGCCGACTGGCCAGCCAACGATAAGTTGGAAGGCAGAGTTGGTGCTTATCAATCAACACGAATTGTGGTCAGCAGCTGGCGGTTCGGTGATGTTAATAAATAAAAAATGATTGCCCTTTCTGGCTGTCCCCGGAATGGCATTCAATTTGCAGCTAATGCGAATGTTGAGGGCTGTCAAATGCTTTTGTTAAGCAATCGTATCGATAACCTTTCGGTTGACTTTTCTGCATCAATTTCGGCCGACCTTTTTGGGTTCTTTGTGGTGGTGGCCGGCGGCAGGGATGGGAACGAGGGCCGCCAAGTTTACACAATTCGATTTGCTGGCGTACGTGTCCCAGTTGGGGTTCCCGACCTCTCATCTCCCCAGCGACTTATGAAATTTTTATTGTGCCCTCTGCTCTGGGTTTCTCTCTCTCTCTGTCTTTTAATATGTAAATTGAAAACTTTTGCAATAAAATTACATTAAAGTACAATTTGTCTAAGCGCCAGATCAGCGGCAGCTCCCATTCGGCCCATCGATTTCCGCCGTCAGTTTAAATGTTGCCAATTTTCTCCGGCAGCCCGGCAAGCACACGAGTACAAAATGGCGCCCCAAGTAAATCAATCAATTGGGGAAATTATGTTAACAGCCGCAAAGTTTCTGGCGCAAATAAAACAAACCGAGCAGCCAAAAGCTCCCAGGATATATGTATGAGGGAATGTAATTTATCATCCACTGACCACACGCGACCCTCGAGAGGCAACCACCCTGTCCTTAAAATCAGTGACAGAGACGATTACGGAAACGAGAAGGAGGCCGCCAACTCGCGGAAACCGCTTCTGCTAATTATTTTACATTAAATTAAATAATGATACACTTTGTAGACGAGCTGCAGGCAGGACAGCCAGCAAGTCGGAAGGAAAGAGTGCGAAAAGGTAAAAGTCTACCCACTCGCCCCGGCGCAGCACTTGAAGCCGTAGGAAAGCCAAAGAAAATCATTGGGGCACGTGACGCAATTTGCATAAATTTCGAGCTGCCTTACATTTTCATTTCGATGCGAGGAAGCGCACGCCGGTCGGCGGTGGCACAGGCATGTAATTTCAATTGCGGTTAAGCAGCAGCCAAGTAGAAAAAGTAGAAAAGCAACCACGCAGCCCCCAAAAAGTGGTGGGTGGCACGTCCTGCGAGTCGCTCTCGTCAAGCCGCTCAATTGGTCGCCGGCGCTGTCAGCGATTCATTGAAAAGGAAGCCCTTGCCTGTCATCGATATAAATGGCAAGTCGGTTATTTAATGGGCCGCACATTTATTGAAAAATTATTAGAGACCAACCGCCGGCACCTGCCGGGCAGCGGAAGTCGCAAAGTTTATCGCCGGTCGACGGGTTGCCAGTTTAGTTTTTGGTTTTCGGCCCGCCGTCGTCCTAAACAAACAGCCCGAGGGGCGTAATATTTTTTGGTATTTGTTGTTAGATTTCTAATGAACTCTCAGGGCGATGCTGGAAGGCAGTCTGCCGCCTCGGACAAGAGACAGCGGCCACTCCCTCCGGCTGTCTTGGCGTGCCAGGGGCCTGTCAGTGTTTTGGTTGAGATAACGAAAAGCGCTTGAAGTGTGTTTACTTGCGACAAATTGATGTGTTTGCATTACCACAAAAATAATAAATTAAGTTTTCTTCAGCCCCCCTCTACACCCACACACACACACACACATAAACCATCCAGTTGACAAGTAGTTTGCCCCGCTGGGCGGGCTGTGTGTGTTTTTTACGATGGCCAACAATCGACAGTTGACGAATGGGAAGTGCATGGAAATCGATGCCTGCCCATAACGAATCGATAATTAATTGTCTGTCATTTACAATTTCAGTGCTCTTACTTATGAATTTTAGTAACTTTTCTTCTCTTTTTCGTTTGCAGGTAAGTGGCAGAAAAATGAACCGCACGCCGATAGCCAGCCATCAGGTGAGCTCAACTGGCCAAGCTGGGGGGAAAAATTGTGCCAATATTTTTTGTAAAAATAAAAACCAGACGTTCCTTCCTCAACGTCGCTGCTCTGCGGCCGGCTAAACGTTTCCGTGCACGCGAATCTAAAGCGCCTGCTGGTGGAGCCACTCGACTCGCTTTGCATTGCCTTGGATTTCCCAAGTGCAACGGCGAAAATTTCCTCGCCATTTTCTTCTCCGCCGAATTTGCCGAGGAGTTGTTTTCCTCCGGCCAAAGCGCATATATTTTTTTTTGTATTTTTTCTAACGTTAATGTGGCCGCAAATTGAAAAGGAAATCAAAAGTTCTGCTCTGGCCGGCTGCCGGCGGCGCGCACCTGAACTCAATAAAAGCTCCATTTTAGTTTGTGCAAACAGCAGAAAAGCAGGCCAGCCAGCCAGCAGTGGTAGAACCACAGCCCGAAGTAAATTATTTAAGAAAATATGTTTTACATAAAAAAAGAACACGAAAAACCAGATGAGAACGACCGCCGTGGCTGCCGCCGTGGAAAAAACATAAAACAGAAATTTCGCTGGCAAAGCGCAGGGAAAGTAGCAACTTAGAACAAATGGCATGCAACTCGAGCGTTGAAAATTGCAAAAGTAAACACACAGCGGGCAGATGCGGAGAAGGTAAGCGGGCAGATCAGCTCGCGGGGCTTAGCGGCCAGCGATGCTTCCTCCATCGTCGTGCAAAATAAACCATGAAATGCGCATTAAAGTCGCCCTCCCAGGCGAACGCCCCTCGTTCTTGCAATTGCATAAAGTTGTAAAAAGTATTATGAAATTCCAAATCATAACTACATCCACAGTCAGCCGACAGTCAAAGTAAATAAGTTGAAATAAAGTAGGTAAAGTTTTATTTTTTATATTTTTCACCGGGCTTGTTTTGTAGTTGCCGGCGTCGCTGCTGCCGTTGCTGCTGCTGGTACTGTTGAGTTTTAATAATGTAAAAATCCATAAAATTATATGAATCCCGTAAAAATGTGGCGGCCGTAAAAGCAGCGAGCGGCCGGCAGTCAAAAGCATAAAAGTCTCTACCATTGCCCCTGGAAGTATGCAACATTGTTTTGCACCCGGCCGACTGCTCATTTGAATGCAACAGCCCAGCCCAGCGAACGGTGTTTTTGTCGTTGTTATTGTTGCTGCTGCTGCTGTTAGCTTAATGAAACGATCGAAGGCAAAAAACACTTGGCCCTGAACAACAACAAATTGACGTAAAACGGGCTGTAAAATTGCATGGCATTTGTGCTTGGCCAGCCGCCTTTTCGGCGAGCCCACGGGTTAGCCGGGTCGCCGGGGCCGGCTGGGCCGACAGGATGCTGGTCTCCAAATTTTTGGGGTCGCCGGCCAACTGCAATGAACCATAAATGTTGCAAATGTCAGAAATGTCAGGCCGGCAACACAAAACAGTCAGTTGCAGCGGCCCGGCAGCCCCAACGCCGCCATTGTCTGTGAGTGGCGATGGCGACGGCAATGGCGACAACGATGGTGGTCAGTTGAAGGCACGCAAAAATAAATGTCACACATGCAAAATAAATAGAATTGAATTGAGCGAGCAGGCGGGCCGGCCGGCGAGTGCAGCCGAATGACAGATGAAATGCATTTTTACTCTCGCCAGACCCCGGCAGACAGATAGTTTGTGGAGAAAGAGTTTGTGGCTGAGCGGGTGCGGCTCGATTTGAATTCAAACTGGCAGATTGCAGGCTCGGCTGCCTGCGAAAATTCTAAGAGTCTTCATTCCCAAGGACCCACAATTTTGTGCTAGAAAATTACAAAATTTCACCCACGCACAGGCTGACGACGACGCCAGCAACGACGCCTTCGGTTGACAGTTTTCTCTGCCCAGCTGCCCCGCTTTCTCTCACCGTGCCCGCCCCCGGTGGCCGTAATAGTGGCCTAGCAGTCGCTGGGGCTCATTTTGTTTTTGCCGCTGCATAAATTTAATATTTTGACATATGTAAGCGCAATTCCAACAACAGTAGCAGCATCAGGAGGCGTGGGCCTGGCTGCACTGGCGACAGAGGCTACAAAAATGAGCACAAATAAATTTACATGCATGCGTTTTGGTTAAACTGTCAGACCACAAATCAGAAATATACCAACAAACTGCTCCACTTGCATCCCCCACACCCACACACACTCATACAACCGGCATTTATATGAATAACTACTGTCAACCTAGCAGTGTGGCAGTGTGGCAGGCAGGCAGCCACCTCCCCGTTCAAAAAGCGATTTCTGCGGCAGCCCAACACCCGCGCACCCACCGACACTTGGGAGATTTATGGGCGCCAGGACTTTTCAGCTTTTTGTATTGGTCATATCAGTGAGTGTTCGCGCGCTCGGGAAAGAGTGTGCGCCACTCTTTTTATATTTAATGAATGCCCATAATGACTGCAATGCATCGCATGAAAAATTTATAGAACAACGAGGCCGACGGGCGATCTACCGAACCGACCGTTCAGTCTGCCTGGCTTAAAGCCTTTTGGGCTCGCTTTAAATTCGCCAACTTATCGGCCGAATGTCCTCGATGTTTTTCTCTGTTTATAGAGGTTTTTTTTCCTCACTGTGTGTGTGTGATTTTTGCGCATCAGACGGTGTGGTTGGCGGCATTAAAAATACTTAATTTGTGTTAATAAAGCCGCACAAATTTAATTAACCGCCAATGCAAATGTGTTTAAGTTTACCTTAATTATTAATTGAATTTAAATACACACAAACACACAGATAACTCCAACGTAAGCCCAAAAACTATGTAGAGCTTAAGCGAAAGATTCCGAGGGCTGACTGAGACACTCGGCCAATTTCAAAAGCAGCTCCAATTCGAATCGACAGCTTAAAAAGGTTTCTTTAAACCCATTTTAATGAGAATTCTTTCAATATTTTTGGAACTGCCCTCGTAAACTTATTTTCTTTATTTATTTATTTCCGGACACGGTATGCTTCTTTAGGCCTTAAAAAAATAATCGCTTGAAAAAATCAATGCGATTAATTGCAGTTCAAATTTACACAATTCCAAGAGCAAACCATAAAATTCCCTACAGTCGATGGTTTGTTTTAAATTTTCCAACACCGCTAAATAGTCGGCAGAGATCTTAAGGATATTAAGCTTCGATATAGATTCTAGAGGGCTGCTCTTCATTTAATTTACAGGCAGCCCACTCGTTGGGCTCCTTACTGAAATTTCCTTTATCGAGCGACTTCCAATTAAGCGACAGAAGTTGGGGAATTGACGGACCATCAAACTGAAATGTCAGGGCTGCCAGGTGGGCCGCGGCTACGGCTCATCGACATCGAGTGGTGTATAATTAACCGAAAATCATTTAAATACGCATGCAATTTTTCGCCGAACTCGGCGTTTTACATGCGAATCGACCGCAGAGGGCAAATTAAAAACGCAGACGAACGGCAGCGCCCACAGTCGAGGGCATCGGCTGCGTTTCCATTTCCTGTCATGTGTGTGTACTTTGACATTAAATAAAGTTGTTTGTCTGGGCCAGGGCTTTTTAATTTGCAGCTGAAAGTGGACGCGACTGACCAGCCGACAAACCAGCAACCAGAGACGCAAGCCGAGCTGAGTTGAGCTCTCCGACTGACGGCGTACGCATAAATAACAAATAAATCATTTATGGTCGCAGTGAAAACATTTATTGAGGTCCCGCACACACACACACACACACACACACCCGCAATGGCATCCACTCTCGGACAGCTGAGGGAAAGTTGAGCAAAATAAATTAATTAAAAGTTTTGTTGGCGCGTCAGAAAAGCGCTTGGACGAGCGGTTTGTTTGCCAGCGACAACGCTGCGTATACTCAACGTTTTAGTGCCCGAGTCAAGAGTGGCTAAAAGCGAATGTATGCGTGTGGGACGCCAGGCCGTCGTCGTCACTTTAAACACAATGCCCAGTTGCCACTGCCGTTGCCATTGCCTTCGCGGACGGTCTGTAATTGATGCCACGCCAAGGGGCGGGCGTTCCTGTAATTGCCAGCAAGCGCACTCCGATCGTCTGCCTGACTGCCCTCATTGGTCCGAGGGACTTACGCGTCCTACCTTTGCCACGAATTGAGGCCAGTCTACGTCCTGCCCGCGTTCGTCGCCAGCCAGCTCAACAGTCGCATTCATCGCCAGCACTGCAATCAGCTCAGCGAAGTGCAAAGCTTTTCACTTGCCGGGCACTCTGCTTATGAGCGGCAACGACGGCGACGACCCGACGGGCTGGGCAAATTGCTCGACGAACTGCGGATTCGCATATGCGCGTCTTGGCCGGGCCGAGACGGCGTCGTATTGACAGAACGGCAGAGAGACAATTTCTAGGCCTGCTCAGGCTGCATTGTTGCTGGCATTTTTAATTTGTCTTAAAATTTTAATTGCAACGACAACGACGAGTCGCACAGTTGCCATTTTCATTTCTTTTTGACGTCTCAATGCGCGCACGGCCGACGTCTCCCAGCTGCCATTTGGGTAAGGAAATTAATTAGAAAAGAGCAACAAACTTTCTGCGGCTGCAAATTGAAAATGGAAAACGTGTGTAATGAAAACTCCGGCCAACAAACGACGTGTGAACGTTGACTGCAACCAAATTCCTTGTCCTGCCAGTCGAAGGCCTTTTAAAAAATTCAAAAGCCAAGTGCCAACAACAACCTGGCGGCCCGCCTGCCTGCCTGCCAGGCTGCCTTTCGTTGTTTGTTGATTATTTTAGCATATACCTAACTTTTGACACACTCACCAACACACACCTCACAGATGCTTATCAATAATTTATTTATAAGCTCCACCTCAGAACACATGTTGTCAGTCAGCCAGTCAGTCAGTCAGTCAGCCAGTAAGCCAGTGAGCGGGCGTCAGTCCTCGGCTGGCGTTGCTGCTCTGGAGAGGGGTGTGTGTGTTTTATGAGTTGTTTTAGTTTCCTAGTTTGGCTAACAAGCAAATTGCGTCCATCACCGCCACACCTGGCCGTCGCCCCCCTTCCGTATGTGGCTCGGCTGTGTCGGCGGCTCTTGCATAATTCATTATTTGAAATTGTGTTCATTTAGTTTTGCAAATTGTTGACACGAACCATCATTAGTTCGTTGCCGAGATTTCAGCATCATTTAGCCGGCAAGGCAACTCTGGCTGGTGACCAGAGCCCAACGGGCAGAAGTCAAGGCTAGTCAGCGCCATTGGGTCGAAGGAGGAACTTTGCTCGATTGACCCACCTGATTGACATGTGTAAAATGTCAGTTTGAGTTGGAAATTTCCACAGTGCTTCTTACGGTTGTCAAGTCAAATTTTTGTTACTGTATTTGGTTGGCAAACAACTTAAGAAGTTGACACTTTCGGGCGAAAATATTTTCATCAACAACTAGCACAAAAATTAGCAAAGTGTCAAAAGACAAATAAAAGCAGCCGACGCACGGACACACCGACTGACGACTGCCTCCTCCAGATGGGCAGGGAGTCCTGGGGCCGGGCTGGAGCTCAAGTTCAGCACCAGAAAACATTTATTTGCCTGCGGAAATAGTGTCAAAGTGAGTGGCTCTTCACATATTTGCGCCAGTTGGCGACTAACTCGTCCGTTCGTCCTTTTGTCCGACCGCTCACCTCAGCCCCCCCGCCCGAAAATGTGTGAGTGTGGGAAGTACAGTTGGCAGAAATTAAGTAAGTTTCTAGCTGCAATTTTCGTCAGAAGTATGTCAAGTTTGGTTTTAGTTGCGAGTGAACTTTTCGCTTAAGAAAATTCTACAGTTTGTGTATCAAAAGGCAACGGTGCGGGCCCCATTCCCCCTTCGGGGCATTAGGCAGCAGCCGGGGGAGCGGTCGACGTGGGCTGGCCAGAAAAACCTAATGAATTTCACGCATGACATGCCAGTGACTCGTTTAATTAAAACCATTAAGCGCCAGTCAAAGTTTTCATGCAAATTGCCGGGCTGGCTAAAGCTGGAGGGGTTTCTTCTTGAGAAATAAAATTTGATGATGGCAGTCGTTGGGACGCTGCCCTTGGTTTTGCGGTATTGCGGTTTCGCTTGGCTGCCAAACGCATCGCCATTGTCCAACCGACAGAAGCGCCAACCAACCGACCCACCGACAGTTGGCCAATTTACATAGTTTCTTTAATGTTCGCTGCATAATTTTCGCATTTTTCAATGTCAAACGTAGCGCGCTGCATTGTCTTCCCGGTTGGCGCTCGGCCCGCCCACAAGTGAGAGAAAAATGCGGCTGCAGGGCCGGCAAAATCTTTTGCATGTTTTGGTCATATTCTAAAAATAATAGCGCTTCGCTCGGTCAAACGCCCCACTTAGCTGATGACCCTGCAGACCTTTGGGCTCTTACGGCTTCGGCCTGGCCAGCTCTGCGAAATTATAACAATTTTTGGAGGAATTACGAGGCGCGTCTGCAGCTGAAACCGAAAGCTTAACAAATTTGGCTCAGGCACACTGGGCGGAGTGTGTATGTGGGAAATACAAGAAGCAGATTAGGAAATGACCCCGAAGGCGGTCTCGGACGGAGGGAGGCACTGAATTTATGTGGGTTTTGGGGCCACCGAAAATAGAGTGACGCTAGCGAAAATGAACTTGTTTCCGTTCGAAAAGAGATGGAGGCGCTGCTGAGCGGGAGAGGGGATGGAAAATTTATATAAATACCGAGCAGTGCGCACAGCAGGACCAAAGTTTCTGTTTCTCTATTTTTTGCCGGCACAGTTAGACAAGATTGCAAAATTATAAGGCTCCATGGGAAGCTGGAAGCCAGCTGAGCTGCAGGCCGGCGCAGGGTGCGGTGTACGGGAGGAGAGGCAAGTTTAATTCAAAAACTTGCACAAAAATGCACATTTAATGGAAATTTACTACCTGAGTCGCGTCAACAGCAGCCACCGGGAAGAAACAACAGTCGGCCAACGAAACAACCGCCACAAAGTTGCCCACGGCCCAGGGCCCACCATCGACCACCAGGGGAAGCCAACTGATATTTGCGGTGGTCACTTGCCAACCCAACCGCTGCCATCCTCTGGCGCTTGCAGTTCTGTCAGCGGCAGACCGGAAGGGGAAATTGCGTTGCCGGTGCAGGGAGCGGCGCTTGGGGCACTTTGCGAGCGCAGGTGGTGTTGCTTCGGGGCCATTAACGCACCGCCCCTTGGCCTCCCTTGGAGGGTGGGCGTGGTTATGCCTGCCATAACATTTATATAAATGTCAAGGTGCCCGGGGCCAGGGTACCCGGGTGATCAATTCAGCGCCTGCGCGCAGCCGTCGCCGCAATCAACTTGTGATTTTCAACTGCAGGCATCCGCGCGCCTCGCCGCGCAAATGGAAAATGGAAAAACTCTCAGCACAGTGAGGGCTGCATCACAAAAGCCAAGCAAATAGGAAATTAGTGGCTGCACAGCGAGAAAAACTTCAAGAAAACACACACAGACCAAAACTTTTCGCTAATGTCTTAATGCAAAAGTTTGTTGCGCGTCTTAAGTGGCAAACGGCAAGTGGAAAGCGCCACCGGCCGGCCGTGTTGGCCAGTGGGCGGCTGGTCTGTGTGTGGGTGCGGCTACCTGGTTGAAGTTTTGTCCGCCGGCAAACTCCTCGCTTATGCGTTGAACATGTTTGATTGGAATTTGTGGCGAATTACTTAGCCTTGCAGTTTCCCCAGCTGACCAGCGGGCAGTGCAGCGGCTGTCGGTTGTCAGTTGTCAGATGCATGAGAGTCAATCAATTTCCATTATCAGCTGGACGAAGTTCCAAACAAAACTGGCATAAAAATCGCTCACTTGTTATCTGCCCCGAAAAGCAGGCAATGCCAAACGCCCTACAAGGCAATGGGACAGGGCCAAACAAATTGGTTACCATTACGAGTTGAAGGGTAATTTTTACTTTGAAGCTTTGGGCCCCACTCCCGGCCATGTCGCTACACTCAGTTGCTGGCCAAATTTGTACGAATTGCAGCAGCGGCAGCGGCAATTGTAAAAACCAACAAAGTTGCCGAGTGGCAGCTCCCACACGTAGCCTTTCGATTTGCCAATAGGTGATTTGGCCAAGGAAATTGAGACATCAATAAATGTGGCTTGACTTGGCCATGGTCCCAGTCGCCCGCCCACCGACCCACAGGGCGGCAATGTTGCACTCGCATCACCGCAGAAAATGGGGGGGGAATTGGAATTTCATATTGCGTATACGTCGTGTCGTCTCTGCGGCTCTACAAGCGCTTGTGTCGGTGTCGATGTCGGTGTGGCATTGGGACTCTTCGATGATTGCAAGTGCTGAACGTGTGGTTGTTGTTGTTGCTGTTGTGGTTATTGCTTTCACAATCTTAACGCTCTAATTGCCGAGCCACACACTCGAACTGGCAAGTGTCATTCGGCCAGGGCCTTTGTCTGTCTGTCTATCTGCCTCTTTGGGCTGTGTGGCAAAGCTTTTTCGCTTTAACTTTGCCGTTTATGTTTGGTTTTTATTCTTTTTGGTTTCCCTTACCGCTGTGGTCGCCGCCGTTGCCATAGCACACGCAAATTGAACGTTATTGCCACGATTGGCCAATAAACGTGAGCAAGGACAACCGTCGACCGTCGCCAGTGCCCAGTGGGCAGTGCCCAGTCCAGCAGAAAATCAACGCGGCTTGTTAGCCAACAGAATTTGATACGACAATTTGACAAGACTGCGTTGGCCGGGCCAGAATAACTGCCCAGCCGATGACAGCGACAACAACCAGCCAGGACTTGGCTGCCCCCACGGCAGGTTTATTTGCTGAGAATTTCGACAACAGCACAAAATTTTGCATCCATTGGGCAAAAAAACGACTGCGTCCCGGCCAAGCTCCACGGAAAGTTTGCCTTTGGGCGGCGGTCGGCAGCGCTGGCCATCGTCATGTGATAGCCACGTTTATATTGTCAACAATCAAAGCGCAAAATGGCAATACAAACACAGACGCGCGTAAAGTCAAGAACATGGATCGACAGTGGCCATCGCCCATCGCTGAGCTTGGCCAGGGGCTGCAGCTGTTGTCCGGTCGGCTGGGCGGTGGGTATATTTGTGCAGGAGCAGCAAAAACTGCTGGGCCACAGTCACCGCTACAAACGAAAACTGACACATCCCCTCAGCTTCAAACAGCTGCTCGTGTGGCGCCGGCCACTGGCAAGTGTGTGTACATCACACGGTGGGTGGCACGCGGCCGGCGGCGGGTGGGGCCGACAGTACCACGCGGAGCAGGTGCAATTGCAGTTGACCGCAAGGATAAGCGCGTGATATGTGTGAGCGAATGTGACGTGGGCAATTCATTGAATTGCCGTTCCATTGTCAATGTTTGTTGTCGGTTTTTCAGTTTTGCTGCAGCTGCAACTGCCCGAACCCCGCCCCGTGCCCGTTTACCGAGGAGGTCGCTGGGCAGTGCGCGTTGGGTGGGGGAGCCGCTTTTGTTGTGGGTTGTATGAAAGCTTAAAGGATGAGGCATTAGGGCTGCCACCACTTCGAAAGAGTTGAGTCCTTTGGGCTACCAATGACTGAAGGGGACTGAAATTCAAAGTTCTGGCCAGAGTCCTCCTATTGAGACAGAGAATCTCGCTTATTGAATCATGAATACCAGGAGTCCAAAATCGGCTTTGTTTCCTCCAGAAATCAACAATATCCTTGACATTCTTTTCCTTCACAGCGGGATTTTATTTGTGTTTTAGTTGTGGGCATTTGGCCTTGCTTAATTACATATGCGTGAAAAATAAAAGTTGCTGACCTAAATTCCCGTGTGTCCTTCGGGAACTTTTGTGTTACGAAATAAAGTTCATAAAATCACAGCCACATCGCTCAACTGGACAGGGACAATGAAATGCAATTAAGACACTCAAAATGCATGAATAATAAGTTGCCCCGCAAAACCGAAATAATTTCAAATAAACAAAAAAATGTAGGACGTGTCATCAGCAGGCAACCGAGGCCCTCCAGCGGCATTAAAAAAAATCACAAAATAATAATAAAATTCGGAAAAAAACGGGTGGAATCTGCAACAATGGCGATGACGACGAAATCATAATGATGGCATTTATAATTGAAACAACAGCGATCGGGCTGGTGGTAGCCTAAGGGGGAGGAAGGCAAAAATAATATTGCCTGTCACGCTGGGGGGCAAGTAATTTTGTCAGGACTTGCAGCTGAATTCACACGCCCACCAATGCGCCGTCCCGCAGCTCCGAAAATCGAGTGCAACGCAGGAGGCCCACAAACAAATGAAAGCCCAGATTGAGAAAGGCATAGAGCGATGCTGGGCCCGGCCGGGCAGGATGTGTGCCGGTGACACGAATACTTCAGCCGGGGCTGGCAACAATTCACAGGCTGCATTTGCCGGAATTTTACATATATAATTTTGATATGAATAAATTTTGATCGCCTGGCGGCGTCGGCAACCAGAAATTTGCCCAACAAAATCCACCACGAACAGAGGCAGCAGCAGCAGCAGCAGCAAATTTTACCCAAAAGCTAACACGAAGTCACCCAAGGCAAACAGATCCCCGCAGCCCCCGGGAACAGACCCTTTATTATTTGCAGTCAAATTAAATCTAACAGCTGAAAAATTTACATATGCAGGGCAGGGCAGGGCGAGGGCAGCCACTCATCCATCCATCCTGCCATCCTCAACACTCATCCATCTCGCCCTCGTCTGTGTGTGTGGTGTATAAATTTTTAAAAATATAATTTCTGCGTTGTTTCGTGGCGCTCAGTATGTGAATTTGTAGCCGGCTGGGCAACTGACGTCATTTTGAACTTTTGTGCCATTGAGAAAGTTTGAGTTGCTCTAGTTTGGAATTCTAGTGCAATTTTTCTGCTTAATTTAATGTTCCCCGAGTGCTGAGATGTGAGAGGAGCGGGGACGTAACAAGGACACTTCAGCCAACTGCTCGAATTAATTTGTCATGCCATGGCACTCGGACCCTTAGTTTCGTGGAAATCGTCATTCGATTCGTAAAAAAACTTTCCCACGACAACTCCAAAAGTGGAACCAATAATTTACGCAAATTGCCAATTTGCGTTTGTCCCACTCGACCGGCCGGTCCCGGTCAGCTCGGCACCCACAATTTGGCCAAAACTTTGCCAGCCCAGTTCTTCTCACTTTATCGCATCTTTATCGCTGCTGCCGCCGCTCGGCAAACATGTCAAAATTCAAATGATAAGAAGGCTAACCGCCGCTCCAACTGACTAACTGACTGACTGACTGACAGACGGACAGAGTGGGCGTGTGGGTGGCGGCCCCGGCGCGTTATGACAACATAAGCGATATTTACTTTTGGCCTGCTTTGGCCGCCTTGCCGGGCTGGGTGTGTGCGTTTTGCTGGCACTGCCGTTTGGGGCAAAAGTTTTGGGTCCTTTTGCCTGCTCGCTCGATTCTTTTACACACTTTTTGCTATTTGAAGTACTTCAAAGATTTTAGCATATTTTATTTGAATACTTTATTTTCTTGAATTGCTAGGTCTGTGTGGGTGCCCGGGTGTGTGTGTGTGTGTGCGTGTGTCCTGAAACTACCAAAACGACACGACTTTGGTAGCTTTGTTGCCTGACTGGGCGGAGGGTGCGACGACGACGGGCCACTTCTAACTATTTTCGACGTCTTTGGTGAAAAGTTGTTCTTTAGAAATGAAATTTTTGAAAATTTTTCCGCGGGGAAATGGAAAAGTTTGCCCAGCAAAGACGGCAAGACGGCATCGTGGGAGTGGGAGGCGGCAGCGGATCCGCACAGTGTCATAGTTAATATTGCGCATACGCCGCATTTGCCCTTTTGACTTTTCAGTCTGGCAAACCGAAACTCTTCGCGGTCGTCTCCCGTTTGCGTGCCAATGTGCAGGCCACTGAGCGTGGGATAAGCAATAAAGGATAATGTCATTCAATGTTTTGTGTATTGTGAGCAGCGACAACGCCAGCAACGAGACTGCCAACCCAAAGCGGAAGCATTGCCATCTCATCAGCGTGGCAGGCAGCGGCAATGGCAGTGGCGCCCCTCGGTTGTTATGGGCGCTGGCAGTTCGCGACGCAGCGGTTACTCGAACTTTGTTGCTGGAGCAACTCGACGCGACGCCTTAGACAATCAGACAATAGCAGCGCAACGAATCGCGCTGCGCATAACGGAAATACGCATTTGAGGAATGCTTTCTTCATTTGACAACAAAGTCGAGGCGTTGATGGCGGTGCGTTGACAATGACGTTCGCGGGGGAAGCAAATCGATGTCGTTTAGGGTTTCCCCTTGATGAGCAAGGAAATTCGAGGCTTGCCGTAGGAAAGTTTAGAACGCTTCTTGCCAGCCTCCATTTCCGCCAGCAAATCGATAAAATTTTCAATTAATCCGCCCTGCGACGCGCCACTGACCGCATTTGCCGGCAGCATTCGCGAAGTGCACTCGGCGCTGGGCTCCTGCGGCGCGCACTTATTTTTACATTTACTTTTAACGCTAATAAAAAGCACCCTCCCAGGCAACAAGGGCAACAACGATGACAGCTCGTTTTCATCAACGGGCCACACGGCAGCGCAAATGTTGCCGCTGATGCTGGCAATGGCGGAGGTGACGACGGCATATTTAAATCTAATTTTGTCACCAAACACCCACACACACACACGTGCACCCTCAGCCTCATACATCCGCTGGCAGGCGGGCCGACAGCGTTGCCCACTTCCGGTTGAGCTGAGTGTGTGGCATATGTCCGGGCACAGCTGCTGGCATTGGTTGGTTGGCTGGTCGCGGTGACGGGCGACGCTTTGACTCACCGTAATCGTGATTTCCTGCGCAACAGACGGTGTCGGCTCGGCTCCAGGATGCACACCCTGTCGGAGTCAGTGAGGCGGCTATGGTTAGACTGTTGCCGTTGTCATTGTCGTTGCCGCTGGCGCTGGCGGTGCCACTGCCGCCGCCTTTGTGTTGGTTGCGTTAAAAATGTCACAGCGCATTGCATACTTATTGGCGCGTGTGTTAATGCATTCGCCCCTGCCCGTCAACGCCGCAGGCTTTGGTGTTGTCGCCGCAGGCTAAATGTTAAGCGCCATGCGCATTTGTGACACCGCAAATCCTTTCGTTTTTGTTGCATTGTCTGCGGCCTCCGGCGCACTGCATTCGACGTTTTGCATATTTCTCCATTTTTCCTCTCTGGCCGGGCTCAGTTTCCATTTCAATTTTTTGTTCCTTGGCCCCCCACCCGCCTCCCCTGCTACAACCATTTTTGTTTTGTTGCCAAGCTGCCACCTTTTTGCGGAGTGTGCGATGTTTGAATTAGCCCGTCAACTTGACGTCGAGGGTGTGAGCTGGGCGGTTGCAATTGCACAAAAGCTTATTAGGTTTTGTGTGTGTTCCGTGTGCAACTGCAATTTCGCTGGCTGTGTGAAAGTTTTTCCCTTTTCTCTGCGCTTTGAGGTCGCTCGCTTCATGTGTTTTAATCCTCCAGCCTCCCAACGCCCAGCCCACACCCAACCCGTTGACACTTTTCCAGCCCCTCGGGTCCGGGTTGCGTAAACGGCCCGTGATTAAATATGTGACTGCCGAACGGAACTATAAATCATTTTGATAACCTTATGCTGGCGAAAATAAAAGTAATGATGGCTCTGGAGATGCCCCAGACGATGCCGGCTGACAGCTGCCAAGTCGCCGTCTAATTGACAAGCAATTGATGACAGGATTGACATCTCCATCAAGCGGCCGTCCGTCTTCTCAACTACAAAGGGGGAAAAAAACGATGAAAGTTTTGTGCCCGCCGGCCGTCTTGTCTGCTCATTGATGCTGGGCCCCCAGGAATTCTTGTTTGCCTGCCATTGGGCCAACAGGTTGGCTGGCTGGTTCCTGGCCATTTGTACAAGGATTTTCAGCACGAGTTGTTGTTGATTTAATTCAAGAGGCAATGCATTTTGCCGTCGAGTGTTTCATACGAAAAAATGTGAAGCATATCATCATCCGGCAGCCAGACGGGCAGCCGCCCCAACAACGTTATCCTTTTTATCAGCGGACTTAACTGCTGTACTTGGGCGGGCAGCAGCCAGCCGGACAGCTGCCAACATGCGACAGAGCACTGTTATGGTGGCCGTAGTGGCCAAAAGTGGCATTGTTACATAATTTTCGTTGAAAATACATCAAAATTCCGCCAAGAGCCGAGCGAGCTGGACGACGAAGGACTCTTGTGCGGGTGAACTCGGAGTGGCACATACACGTCCCTGCGGTTAGTTAGCATCTGTGTTTATGTTTGTATTTGCCCCGCCCCTCGGGCAACAGTCGGCCCCGCTCCCCATCATCATAGTGGGTCTTTTTTTTTTGGCCCGCCGGGCACATTTGTGTTTATTCAGCTACTTTTGCGGTTTGCCGCTTTTCGCGTACATTTCAACCGCATTTGTAGTAACTCCCGCTTTTCGGTGCTGCCCGCAACCCGCAGGCCTCTGACTGTCCCACAGACTGGACTCTTGCCAAGCTTTTGTCTCGAATGCAGGCACTTCAACCGACTGTCTGCCAACTTTCAGTGGAAAATGATTTAAATATTCGCCAAGCCGCTTTCATCGCAAATTAATTGCAGGTACCAATCAACCGATGTGCAGTAAAGGACTTTTATACTCTCGTAAAGGGTAAATCCCATTCTGCGGGGATCAAAATTTAGCCGCATTTTTGAAAAGAGTATGCAATTTTTGGGGAGCAGCAGGCGAGGTCAATGTTAATTGAGTTTTCTTTAATCGGCGTCCTCGTTTACCAATTTTCCGCATATATCAATGACCAGGCCACACCCAACAACGGTCTGCTCAATGGCCACAAATTAATGGGGGGCCGGTAATGTTGGCCAAATTAGGCCAAATTATTTCGGCATTTCAATGGCATTTAAAAAAGCAGCCAGCACGCAGGACCAGATTGTTACCCTGGCGGCGTGGCATGCAACGTGCAGCAAATTCAATTATTTCAAGCGAATTGCCAACTGAATGGAAATTCAATTGTAATTTCGGGCCTCAAGCGGGCTGGTGCTCGGGTTGATTTGATTAACTGGAATGCATGGAACAGCAAGACTTGACCACCTCGCTGATTGACTCACGATTATGCAATAAAACAGAGTGGCAGCCAGGACAGCAAAGCTGCCCCACCCAAGGGGCGGGGCAAGGCATTGGACTCGTCGTTGGCTTCCTTTGGATGCTGCCGCCAGCTTCAGAAAATCGCCAACTTTTTTATGTCCAACTCATTAAAAATGAGCGCCAATGGACTTGTGAGCGGCCCCGCCAACCGCTGGCCAGGCCGCATACAAATGCCCCAAACAGTCTGACGGAGGGGACGCCTGGTCAAGCGGGTGGGCGAGGCATCGCCGGGGGAGCCGAACTGGCAGACAAACAAACCAACACGCGCGCTTCACTTTTGGGGATTCTGTTGAATTTTTCGCTTTACCAACGGATTTCCCGGATAAGCGAGGCGGCGGCGGGTCGGAGCAGCCAAATGCAATTTCCAAGTTTTTAATGTGCGAAATTTCTAATTTAAGATTTACGATATTTTTATGTTGAATTACATTTTGCTGGCTGCCTTGCTGCTGATGTTCGCTCATTTTCGTTGGCTGGTGTTGGTCCGTGAACATCCCCAAGCTTCTTTCTCGAGTTGCCTTCCGGCCTTTTTATGGACTTTAATTGAGGCCCCAAGTCCGAAATTCTGTATGGTCATTAATGTTTGCCTTGCGTCTCCTTAATTATAGCCACCCACACACAAATCAAGCAGAACTCACTTAAGAAAAGCATCGCCCACTTCGGTAGACCAGAAATTGAATACCCTTAAAAAGACTTTTAAATATTGCCTTCAAGAGACAGCAACCTTTTACAATCCTTAGCAACATCCAAGCAACTTCCGCTTAAATAATTCTTATAAATTTTACAATGGTTTTGAAAGCGTTCTGTCTTTTATTATTTAACAACAATCCTACGCCACCTCAAATTTGAGCGGATGAGAGGCTCTTATTTATTTTTGTAATTTAATATTTTGGAATTTGATTTTCAAGGAATTCGGTTTTTTATCTCTCAGCTAATATAACCATTTTTCCGAGAATAGAGTAAAATTACCCAACAAATTCGACTAGGACCTTTTTGGGCCGTTTGTGATTTTTTGGAGCGCATTAAATTTTCGTGTATGCGGCAGGATTTTAAAATTGTTTTCGACTGACCGACCAATTGACTGAAAACGGAAATAAAACTGTTGGTTTTGTTTCCTTGGGGGCGAGGCGGGTCAATGTCGGAACATTTTATGGCTTGTTGTTTATGCCCATCGAAAGCAGGAGAAACAGAGAAAGAGATGGGCCGTGGCGGTCGCGGTTGAGGACGGGGAGACGGGTTCCCATTTGGGATTTAACCAGCGACTGCAGCTGCAGTTTTATTTAATGGCCAATAAATTGGTGACACAATTTGGCGGGTGGACAGTTTTAGAGAGCAAACAGCCATGGGGAATACGGAAAACACTCCCAATTGGCTAAAAACTTCTGGACAAGCCAAAACAAAATGAACACACCGACACACACACTCACAAACACACACACACGCGGGCTCATGCAGGCCATAAATTCCTAAAGAGGCGAAAAACACACAGACGACAATTGGGATTTTTGGCTTTAAATAGAAAGCGATTTTCCACAAGCCAGAAAAAAACGAGAGCCCCAACGATGACACTTTAAAAATCATTGGAAGTCCTCCTCTTCAGTCATTTTCGACCAGCACATCTATATCCCCTCTGAATTTATTTGCGGCCCTCATCTGGCTCGCCTGGGTGGTGGGACCAGGAGAAGAAACCACAAAATTCCTATCTCAATTGCAATCACTCAAAACAACGGAAATGACGCTTAGCCCAACTTCCTGTCGCCTCTGTTGCCGGTGCCAGGAACATGTCCTTTCCACATATTGCAATTCATGGTCCTCCTCTCTCCTCCCCCCTTTTGCTCCTTTCCTTTTTTTGGCATATTTGTCAACGCTGTTTCCCCACTGACTGGCGGGTGGGTGGAGGCCGCTGGGTGTGGCCGAGCGGACCGCCCAGCAGTCATCTGCTTACCGCACAGCCACGCCAGCCAACTGACTGACACATTCAAGTGCAATTTCCTTGTAATGCGAAACTATGTCATTTCGGCACGGACGCGGACCGAAAACACCACCACCACCAACAACCAGCAACGCATCCTGGCTGGTTTTGGGCAGATAGCTGCTGAGAGCGGCGCCTGCTCGGCCTCTGGTCCTTGCATACCAACATGACACGTTGCCACGCTGGCCGTCCACCTGCGCTTGCTGTGCACGTATGTCTGTCTGGGACGAGGATCGTCTAGCGCCACTTGGCACTCAGCATCGGCAACGACACCCCAAGGCCAGCCAAGTGGCAACAGCTCCACCGGCATGACCAACTTCAGCAGAAGTGCCAGGCAGCCGTTGAGCTGGCTGACAACTGGCAGCCCTGGCATTTGATACTGTCGGCCGACCCCTCGACCCGCCCGAAAATTGCCCGTTGCTATTTCAAGAGAGCCAACTGTTGCCCCCCAGGGCAATGTGGGATCTCAGATTTGGCAATCGACTGACTTATTTTACTTCAGTGCGAAATCTTCGATCTCTAATTGTTTTCTTTTCTTTGGTCTTTACAGAACAGTTTCATATCTTCGTGGGCGACTTGAGTGCCGAAATCGAAACCCAACAGCTAAAGGACGCATTCACCCCATTCGGAGAAATATCGTAAGTACAAAATTTGTCCTTTTTTTGAGAAACTTCAAGTCTTTTGGGAATAATCATTGGAACGCCCGACTCGTTGGCGAAACTAGGAATTTTTAATTCAATTCCCCTAGTCCTTTGATAGAAGCTGCCGGGTCGGCACACTCCTCCCACTGGTTTATTTTACTCAAATAAGTTGATATATAAAATTCCCATTGATGATCCAAAAACTTTCAAGCCCCCCTGCCTCTCGTGTGACAAATCTAATTATGTGTTTGTGTAAACCGTTGCGAATGTGTGCCCCTTGGCTGCTCAATCCTTTCTGCAATTTATTTCGAACTGGGCTGCGTTGGCACTTAGGCAATTTCATTTGCTGGCTGGCAAAGTGCTTTTAATTTGCCTTCTCGGAAAGGAGCCTTTTGCTTCGCATTTAATTGGGTCAGTTGCCAACTGAGACGGCCCGGCCAGCAGCCGGCAAGCCCGGACGCTTGTCGGTCGCCAGTCTATTGGCCAGAACATTAACTTCAATCAAAGAACATTTTGCAGCACTTGTGTGCTGGCCGGCTCCGTTGGCCAAATTGTTAAATAAACAAACACAAAAATCCCCACACCCCCGTTTCAGTGGCACGTCGTCCAATTGGCCCCAAGGACCAAAGCCTATGGTCGTTTAATTTATGAATAATTAGCTGCGAGGACGACTGCCGCGAAGGAAACCGCAAAATGCTGCTGCCCTAAAAATGAAATGAAGAAAAAATCCCCTCGATTCACCGAATATACAGACCCAAAAAAAATGAAGTGAACAAAAGTGCCGGGCCCCAAACGGCGGCAGCAATAAATTAATAATTTAATTTTCGACTTTTTCTTGTTGTTGTTGGCGGCGGCGCCGCCAGCAGCCGCAACTTTGGTCCCCGCCGTACAGGAAAACCGCAAAGCGGACCCAACCGGCCGGCCTGACAGCGCGAGGCAAACAAAAACGTGGCAAGTGCCCCAAAAAAATATTAGAGCAGAACAAGTGAAAGCAAATAAAACTGATTTACAGCGAGAAAAAGCCAACAACGCGGCTCGGAACGGGGGACCCTCGCTAGTTTTGAGCTGCTGGGCAGGTCAGGTCCGCTCCCCTTCGCAATTTGATGGAGCATGTTTCCAGGCCTTTCATTTGCCACTTTCTTAATTAATGAGTTTTTCGGGGAGGCCGTTTGCTCACCTGGTCGCACGGGGCTGGAAGGCCTTTCCCATTATTTGCGCTAATTTCTTTCAGATTCTCGGCAATGGAAAAGTTGGCAACGCTCGTTGCTCGGCTGCTCGACTGCTCGACTGTCTAGTTTTATTTATTTAGTATTTCATGAATTTGCCTTTTTAAGTTTTCGCTTTTGGCCTGCTCATTAGACTGGCTGAGCTGAGCCCCAAAAGATCTGTCGCTGGGCTCCCCTCCGGGCGGCCTTCACAGTAAATAGTGAAATTTTCCGCATGTTTATTTTGTTGAACGCAAATCTACAAAATAATTGCCTTTTTCATTTGCACTTGAAGTGCTCCCTCGATCCAGCGACAGCCGCAGGCTCACCCAGCGCCCAGCATCTTACGGTGGCTGTCTCAGCCAAGGAGCCGTAAGGAGACAACATTGCCGGTGTTGTCGTCGCTCCAGTGAGCTCGGCTTTGCTTTTAATTTATTGCTCTTTATGCTTTGAGTGCCCGCGTGGGAAATAATCGCAAATGTGCTGCTCGCAGCGCTGCCAGCTTCGATGGTTTACCTACTTTTCATCAGGTTAACAACACCCCAGGGTAGATTTTTCATTTAGTTTTCGGGCGGCGAGCGGCGGGCAGCAGGCTGCCAGGGCGGTGAAATTCATATTACAATTTTGCCAGCATCTTTTTTTAATTAACTCAAAGTTTCTATGCATACATCAAACACACCCACACACACACAACAACAAAAGCAACCGCTACACAAACTTTATAAATATGTATGAGTGGAGCGGGTGTATGTGTGTGTGAGTGAGTGTGCGGCGTCTTGTCGCAGGCAATTTCAACTGATTTGTAATACCCTAAAGTTTTTTGCGGGTTGGCTGAGCCGAGTTAACTCATTAAGCCCAGACACACGCTCCCTGCCGACCTGAGAGGCAGCCGAGGCAGCGGTGGCTGCTTTAAAGTCATCCAAGATTTTGAAGTAGAATTCATTGGAAAGGATTACAGTCAGCCCCACTTGCCTATGGCCGAAACGTCTTGGACAAGATTGCCATTTGCTGGCTGTGGCGATCGTAAAACGCATTAGGCGTGCACTCGAATGGCCCACTTGCTTGGCCGCCTTGGCTAAGTGGCGACTGCAACCGTGTGTTCATTTTAATACGGCTAATTAATTATTTTAGGCACCGGCACCGCTGCCACGCCCCACAATCAGTTCGAATTGGTGGTGGGCAGGGGAGAGGAAAGATCCTGGCTGTGGCGGTGCTGCTGCCAATTAGGGAAATTCAAGGCAACGCCGGCTGGCCAATCGACTGCAGCAATGAGGAGCACTTCAAGTGGATTTGGCCAGTGGCACACGAAACTGAAATTCAATTACCCGAAAAGGGGCCACAACACGAGGAGCCAGGCGACAGGCCACAGGCGACCAACGACCAACGACGGCCGTTGGGCGGTCGGAAATTTGAGTAGTTCAGCCTGACACAAATTGCCAGTGCTTGTTGAACTGTAAGCTCGATTTCGATGCAGCCAAAACGATGGCCGAGATATGAATGGGGGCCAGTGGAGCCATCCAAACAGCAGATAGCAAATTGTGCTGATTAATTACAAGCAATTTATTTATGGGCAACGCAAGCCCAAGCCAAACTTGTGGGCGTGCCATAAATAAATGAGACCAACAAAAGAGGCACACAAAGGCGGCTGTGGCGCCGATGATGGGGACGATAATGGAACAATACCATTGATTAGTGCAGGCCTCGTTATCACCAGAAATCCACTTGCCGGGCCCGTGCACGTTTTCCCTTCGAACCGTGATTAATTTGACCGGCCGCCGAGCTTGTGGCACATAATTCAATTAGATTTTCGTTGGCCGCACACATTCGTGGCCAACAAGAAGGCTTCACTTGCCGAAAAAAGTGGGGAAAACATATTTCAAATTCCAATTGGCAGTCCAAGTTTTGCCCCAACTTCAACGTTGCTCTATAAATCGACAAGATAATGTGGAATTTGCTGCGTGGAAAAAAGTTGCCAGCATCCTGGCTGCTTCTTCTTTTTTTGGGTTTGTTTTAATGACACTTGTAAAGTTTTGATTTTTTCCTTTTGTCGACGACTCTTGCCATCATTACGTTGATTTCTGAGCCTGCAAAGAAAATGGAAAAACCGATTCGGCTTCCAATTGTCCCGCGCATGGCGGGCAAGTGCTAAGCGTGAGGTGTGAGTGCCTGTGGTGGCCGGCGAGGCCGCTTCTCACGCCTGGAAATGTACGAAACTTTCAACTTAATCTATTCGGGTAAAGTTGCCATTGCCGTTTCATAAACTGCAAAAGGCGCTTGGGCACGTCGCCATCAGACGGCCGAGGGTGAAGAGAATGGGAAAGCTAACGTCTGAGCGGAAACCAATGATCGGCGACAAGTGGGCGCCATGAAAGAAATTGCAGTCACCACCAGCAAGTCAGAGCGACGGCGACTGCCATCGACGCCCAAGTAGTTGGCCAACTTTTATGCCATTTCCGTGGCCCTAAGTAGGCGTTGCCTTTTGTCGCGAGTGACAAATCAAAATCGCATTCAAATGCGAAGCGGCATGCCACCTCCCGTCTGCTGCACTTTGGCGGAAGTTAATGCGAAAAACTTTTGCTCCCTCTTCCAAAAAAAGGAGTAAGCCCAATCAGTCAGGGCCAAGTGAAAAATGAGCCCGGCGACTGCGGAAAACCTCAGCGAATTCACCGCAAGACCGAAAGAAGCCAGGAAAGGCGATGAACCCTTTGACTGATCGATACTCAGACCTCTGTATACGTCGCCTTTAAATTTCCGTCATTAAGCCACCACTTCATTAAATTTAAATTAAAACGAATGAAAGCCCCCCGCCCACCCCACTCGGCGACCCTTCCGATAAACGAAAATGTCAACATCAAATTGAAATAGGCCGAATGGTTGCCGTGCAACTTTTAATATAATTTTAATAGCAGGTGCTGGCAAGGACAGAAGCTGCCAGAATCCCCCCTAGCCTTCTTGGCACGCCGGCAGATCATTAAATGCCTGAGTTTTCAATTTGTACAAATTTTGTATTAATAGCGGTCGGCAGGGCCGTGGGTCCAGTGTCCCCAGGTTTAATGCTTAGATAATAGACAACTGGTAGGGTGGCGGCCGAAGTCCCTAAAGCTGGTAGCATAATGCGAGCACATAAATTTATTTAATTTACTTAAGGCACCGCAGAAAAAACAACTGAAAAGCGTGGACTGAAACCAGGAGAGGCTCGGCAAACTTTTCACATAAAATTCGCATTAATTCATTAAAATTGACAAAAGCCTGGCAGTTTTGAGTATCCTGCTTATGGCCACCTAACCAATCTGAGCTGCAGGCCAATGGCTTTCCTCCACCGTTGACAGAAAATGAAATAACGACGGCCCAACTTTGCCCAAAAAAGTATGCTATGTTTTTTTTCGTCGGCTGGAGTCAGCAACTTGCGCGTCGTGGAATTGGCTGACTGTCATTTGCAGCCAAATTGAATTTAACTGCAGTTCGTTTTGCCGGCCAACCTGCCACCGTGCAAGGTTGTGCCCTCTGGGCGCTTCTAATGTTGAGTCGCTGCCAAAAATGCCTCAAAAATATGAATTCCACCGACAGCAACAGCGACAGCGACAGCCTCGGCAGCCTGGGCAGCCCTTTTTGTGGAGCATATGTTGAAAGTTTATCACTTCAGCAAATAAAAAATGAAAGAAAGCGCCACCGGGGATGGAGGAAACATTTGCTGCCGGCTCATTTTTTATACGGCCTTCGTCTAAACTTTTTCGGGTACAAATTTATTGGCAATAAATTGACTGCCATTAAAATAAGCGCCAGGCGTTTCCTACGCCTAAAATACAAAGTACCCTAAGCAACAGAACCAACAGAGAACCGAGGAAATCGCTTGGCAACGCATAAATCCCCAAATAATTTGACACAATGAGTCACACAGATTGAGTGCCCCGCCGCCATCATCCAAGCCATCAACCCAATGCCAGGCCATTTTTATGACACTGCCCCATGGCCTCGGCGCTGGCTTTGGCTGGCCGCAGGTGCAATTTCGGCACGGAAATGTAATTTTAAAGCACTCAAAAAACGAACTAAAGACCCGAGGACGCCAACAAAAAAAAAAACCAATGCCCAAAAGCAGACGCCACCCCGGAGCCGAAGCAAAGGAAAAAAATTAAGAGCAGGAACAAAGAAGACGTACAAAATAATATAATCATGGTGCAATAAAGTCAACGACATGGACAGCCCCACTCCGCCTGCACCTGGTCAGGTGTGGCGGCCATGAAGTGGCCTTTGAGTGACACTCTGCGGCAGACGGGCAACGGAACCGCTGCCACCACCGCCTTCCCCTCGACGATAGCAATGGCGATGGCGCACAAGCACAAACAAGAAAAATCTAATCAAACCTAATCCAACAAAGAAGAGTGATGCCCACTTTTCATGCTCCGGCTGGAGCCCGGGCTGCTGGGGCAGGATGCCCTCGAATGTCAAGCGCTTTTGTTTGCACAAAGTGGCGTAAGCGCGGAAATTTGCTTGAGTTTGGTCAGGTGCGCGCCGCCCTCGCCGCCGTCATTCCCATTCCCTTGAGTGGCTAGGGCAAATTTATTTAAAATACAAGCTATAAAATGAGCTCCGCTCTCGTTTGCTCGCCTCCTTGCCCGCACCAACAATGGCAGCTTTGAGCTCTGAGTGCCCTGTAATTTCAGTTTGGCCGGGCGTACTAGCAAATTAAATGAATTTGATTTACGTTTTTAAAGCCAAATAAACGCCTTTCAATTAAGTCGGTGCCAGCTGCCTCCGCCGCCGCCGCTGCGTCCACCTCCGTCTTTGCTCGCTCATCCCTCTTGTCAGTGCTGCCTGAGCTGGCGTCCTCCTATTGACTTTGCAGTGGCGTTGACAACGCTGACTGGGATGGCTGGACGGCTGGCCGGATGGTTGAATACTCGAAAAACCACCGCAAACACCTGACGACCATTCAGCATTTGCTAACGGCCACCGCAGGGCGTTCCACATGCCGTTGCCATCGACCGCCGTGGCTCGCCCCGGCCGTGCTGCCATCTGCATGTGTTTGCTCAGAGCTTTCATACGCCCCGTTGGCTCGATTCATTTTTGTCTCGTTTCTCCATCCGTCTGTCCATTCGCTTTCGTTTTTCTCGTTTCCTCGCCCGACCAACGGCGGGCCGGTGCGGTGCCCCATGTTCACTGATTTCACTTGCAAATTAATGAGAAATTAGAGACAACGAGAAAGCTCGGCCGCCAGGTTGGCATTGCCACGACCAGCGTCCTCTTCACCTGCGCTCGGCGCTGTTGTCAAAGTCGTAAAAAGGACATTTGTGCTAATTTAGAAAAAGGCAAATTTGGCCTGGACTTCATTACAGGCAAACGGCATCGTTGCCCGCCTCCAACCCAACGGCATTGGCATTGATGGCCTTCTTGTTGTTACTGTGGCTTTTGTCCTCTTGTTTGATTGATTGAATTTGTCTTTGGCCCGGGTTAGTGGCCGGCCACGCAGAGCTCAAGTGGAGGTCACCAGGACTTGTGGCGGCCGCAGCTCTGTGAATTTTTAATGCCTACAAATAAATTTTACTTGATTCGAATTGAATTTAATGTTTTATCGGTGGCTCTGATTTCCTTAATGGCTCTTTGATTCCAAACGACAAGCAAAAGCGAACGAGAGTAGATAATTAAATAAAAAAAGTCAATGCGGTTCAGATTAATTTAATGGCCAGCTCCGAATTTAGTTAAGGAAATTTCAGAGCTTCCGCTGATCATTAAACTTCACTACTTTTTCCCCGCTATTTTTGTGTTACCAAATCTCATCCGAGGATCTTAAATTCCATTCTTGCCCTTCCACCACTCATGCGACATGCCATCTAATTCAATTTAATTGAAACACTTCCGCCCCCAACTCCCACCCCCGCGGATCGACCACGCGCCCGCCTTCTGGCCCACTTAGCCGGCCCCACGCTCCAGTGGCGGCAGCGGCGGAGGGCAGAGGCCGCTGGCCAAGCCTTGCCGCTTGTAGCACCTGACGGGCGGCAGGATTGTACACTGAAAAGTATCGCGTCGCATTGCGTCGTAATTTTAGATTAATTTGCATATTGAAACGCTGACAACAACAACGACAGCGCCAGCCACACGAGCGACAGCGGTAACTGCGATGGCGACAGCTACACAAATGACATGTGTACGTATCCGTGTGTGCGTGTGCGTGTGTGTGTGTGTGTACTTTGTCAAAACAGTGACGAACCGATTAATTGCGTTAGATTATCCGGCCCGCACGCACGCTCGTTCACACACACACACACACAGGCATGCACTTAATTTGTGCTTTGAGTTAATTTCATTTCTTTGTTGTTATTGCAAAACGCACGAAGGCCATGAAACAAAATTATAATTGAGGAGCAACCGCAGCGCACTGAAATCCAGGAATCCATCTACATCCGTTCGCCGTCCGTCCGTCCGTCCCTGCGTTGCCTTTCATTTGCCATGGCATATAAATGAAATTACACACACTCACACACACTCCACGTTTCGGTGGGCGTGGGTGTTTGTAGATTTATACGAATGTGCGGCTAAATAGCTTGGCATGTCCAATGCCCAATGTCTGTATTTAACCGGGCATAAGCCGCTGTCTGCGTAAGAGTGTGTGTGTGTGTGTGGAGGTGCGGGGTACGGCCGTAATTAGAGGACATGCAAACGGCACCAGTTCCAGTTAATAATCAACTTACGCACACTCACGCCCGTTGGCAGCCGCACGGTGGAGGCCCACTTATGGGCCAGGCCGATGATAATGCGTTTTTCTGCTTCCCTTTTTTTTGGCCGACGAGCGGCCCGCATGTCCTTTATTCCCCGGCCGCATTGCCACGCGCTTTTTATGATTAAAATAATAAAAATGAATGTGAGAGCTGGTCGCTGGTGTAGGCGGTGTACGCGTGTTGTCATCGCCACCCGAGCGCGTCCTCGAATTAATTAAGCCAAATAGAAGAACAAGGACGCAAACAAATGAATAGAATTCGGCACAGCAAATTAAATAAAAACGTCCACAGCCCATGAACACGCCACACGCGTTTGGCGTTTCAAAAAAAAACGATTGCATACTCGCGGGCGTCGCGTGTAATTAGCGAATTTTAGTCAGCCGTATTCGGCGAATTCTCCCCCAAACTCAAAGTAAAATTTAAGTTCAAAGAAAAACAGCCACAGCATCTGCCGTCCTGCAAGACGAATCCTTGATTTATGGCCGCCCCTCACACGCACACCTCGTCTCCTATAAATCAAATGGGCCGCCAAATGGCTGGAAATTTGTTTGGGACAGTCCATTGCCTCCCAGCTGCTGCCAGCCAGCCAAAGTTAAATTCGGATTCAGTTATCATGTAGTCTGCTGTCAACCTGACCCGCTCGCCGCAGTTGGAGTTAAACATTTCTGTCAACTTGCGACACTTTCATGCGGGGACAAGGACCCCTGCGCTATTATCTCGTCGCAACCAATGAGGAGAATCGGGAGAGTTGGTGGCTTCTATTCATTAAAGATTTTGTCACAGGCGGACTGGCAGCAGGTCTCTCAAAAACCTTCTCGGCCCCCATCGAGCGTGTCCAGTTGCTGCTTCAGGTCCAAGATGTCTCGAAGCAGATCTTGCGGAAGAAGCCATACAAAGGCATGATTGACTGCTTCATCCGCATACCCAAGGAGCAGGGCGTGTTGTCTTTTTGGCGTGGCAATATCGTCAATGTGATTCGTTACTTTCCCACTCAGGCGCTCGGCTTCGCTTTCAAGGACGCCTACCGCAACTTTTTCCTGAGCGGCGTCGACACCCAACACTATTGGGACTACTCGCTGCGCAGCATCCTCTCGGGCGGCCTGTCCGGAGCCACTTCCCTGTGCATAGTCTATCCGCTGGACATTGCCCGCACCCGGCTGGCAGTCGATGTTGGCAAAGAGGGTAAGCGCCAGTTCAATGGCCTTATTGACTGCATTGCCAAGATCAGCAAAAGAGAGGGGATCTTGGGTCTGTATCACGGCTTCAATGTGTCTATTCAAGGCGCCTTCCTCTACAGGGCGGCCTACTACGGCTTCTACGACACGTTCCGGGATCTCACGACCGACGATACTAGCCAGTCCATTCCCACGAGCTGCCTGGCGGCCCTGGCCGTGACCACAACAGCAGGCTACATTGCCTATCCCTATGACACAGTCCGCCGCCGGCTGATGATGCAAGCCGGCCTCAAGAAGAGAGACATGTTCTATAAGGGCGCCTTGGACTGCATGCTGAAGATCAAGCGGACCGAAGGCTTTCTGGCCTTCTATAAGGGGGCCTGGTCGAATGTCATACGCGGCATTGGCGCCTCTTTTGTCCTCGTTCTCTATGACGAGATGAAAGCGCTGAGCAAATGAGAAAACAAACCGAACCAAATTCCTGTGAATGTGATTGCCGTTTTTGTGTGTGTGCAAAAAACAAACAAACCATTTCGACTACGGATTTTCTTTCTCGAGTCCTTTGGCGGGGGTCAGGAATGGGCGGGGCGGGTGAATCCAATTTGGTCTGTAAATCAAAAACACCTTGAGTAATTATGTGCGCCAATGCTTGGTGCTCGGAGTCGAAATCATGTTGTGTATTTCCGTTGCAATTTCGAAATTTTAAACTTGTTAACAGCAAATTGAAGTCATTTCCTGTGGCCACGACAACGACAGCAGCAGCAACAACAGCAAGCACCAGCCAACCATCGAAATAAATGAGAAATCCACCAGCAACAACAACAGTAAGTGCAGCAACAATCCTGGGGTGGAGAGAATCCTAAAAAGGAGCAAAAAAATGGCCACCGAAAACAAAATGCCAAAAAGGTTGAAAAGCGGAAACCGACGAAGCAGCCAGCCAGGCTTTGGCCACCGGCAGCCAATGCGCTGGCCAGGCTAACCTGTTGACCACTTGCAAACTGCAATTCGAACCCACACACACACACACACACACACACACACCCATTCGGGCTCATGCAATCACCATTGCTGGTGTTCGTTGGCCGCCCGCCGGTGAGTTTGCCAAAAATGCCAAGAAAATTGCATTTTGTGTATAGAAAATGAAAAACATGAAAAAGGTAGCAGCGGCAACAAGAACGACAGCCAGTCCGCCAAGTAAGCAAAATTTAAAGAACGAAGAAGAAAATACCACCCACCCAAAATAAACTGCCAACGGGCGGCGGGCGCATCGCGTGCTGGGAATCCAATCGGGGGCGATTGGCGGCGGTGACGGTGGCGGTGGCGGCACAAATGCAATCTACAAACAATGAAATGAATTGTCAAGTGCAAACATGCGGCTGACGTGGAATTGCAGTGCCCACCGCCCACAAACGCCGGGGGAGCGAAGGCGTTCTACGACGGCCACGGCGATCGGGTTTGTTTTGCATTTCGGCGGTGCTTACCAAATTTCGCACATTCTCCTTCAAATTGCCAGCATATAAATGCGAGCTACTTAGGGACTTCCTATTCACACACAAGCCCACACAGGCCGGGCAACTTTTATGACACTTGCCTTTCATTGGCGTCGCTAGCGATTGTGGTTGTTGCTGTTGCAATTCCAAGGCCAACACGTTTAAGAAAACTGCAAAACGAAGGGCAAGCAGTCGCCCTTTTGTGCGGGTGCTATCCGGAGCTGCCGTCCTGCCGGCTGCCTTGGCTTTCGGGTTTCTTTTTTTGAAGATTTATAGCATTTTGTGTGCGCTGCACTTGCAACTCGGCCGGATGTCCGGAATGACACGCCGGGCAGGCAGCACCAACAAATGCCACTTCAATTCGAACAACTGGCCATTTCGGCCAGGACAAATAGCACCGGCCTGCAGGACGCTCCCTGAATTCTTTTGGTTATTTCAGCTTGTTGCTTGGCAATCTTTTGCGGTGGGGAATTTAAAATTTCATCGACTTGGCCAATTAACTTTCGGCTTGTCGATGCCTCGACTTTTTTAGGCGGGATTCTTTTCTGCCAAGGGTCACTTGGCCCGGCTACTTGGGCCCAAATCTGTGATGTTGCGGCTGCTGGTGGCGGTGTTGTTTGGGCTTTGTTGATTTCAACTTTTGTTAGTTGTTGTTTTTTTTTATTTCCTTTCCTTCGTCGCTGGCTGCGTTTTCTTTGACAAGAGGTTGACAGCCTCGTTCATCGGCGATTCCTGTCCAAGCAGAGCGGGGCCAGGGAGGGATTGGCGCTTTACTGTTATCTTGTTGACATGCCGGACGTTGACATATCCATTTTTTTACTAGCCCGACCCAAACGTGCTCCTTGGAATTTCTTTGCTTTCTCTTTCCCAGCTTTCTCCCCGCCCCTCTGCCGTTTTATTTGCCCAACTTATGTTGCCCTTCGAATGCGGCCAATGTGTGTGTGCAGCAACAAAAGTACTGCTGGTCTAGGTAATTTATTATTTTTATTGTTGTTGCGTTGACCGGCAGGCTTAGTAATTCTTTTTTTGTGTTCACATGTTTGCTTTTCCTTTCTGCTCGGGTCAATTGGTGGCGCGTCTTGCCCTGCGCATCGTTGCTGCTGTCGTTGCCTTGGACTTGGCGGCCTTTAATCTGGGCCTAAAAATAAATCAATTTTAAATTACGTCAACATTAAATCCAAGAAGAGCTGCCGGGAGAAGGACGGGCTGCTGGCCCTTCCCAGAGCAATTAACACTTGGCCATTACTTCCATTTGTGGCATGTTAATTTGTTGCCACATCAATTGCTCCTACCAAAATGCGAGGCGCATGCACAAACACTTGGCCGTTGCACCCCCGCTCACACACACCCACACACATACGTGCTGGCCGATGCCGTTACAATCTCACCGACAGCTGGCAGTGTTGCGGTTTTAAGCTACAACTATTGCAACAGCAGCAGCAGCGACAGCAACAATGGCCGACGTGTGGCGGCGGCGGGTGGAAGGCTGATGACAATTGCCTGACACTCGGCTGCTGGCGTTGGCTGGTTTATTTGCCATACACGTGAACGTGGGCAGTGGACTGGCCGCCGGCACAGACCCTTCGATTTGGCCCCGAGTCAGGCAAACAAGGGCAGCAGCAGCGGCTGCGGCGGCAAATGCAGCGACAGCAGCAGCAGCAACAACGCCTGCTGGCCGCTGGACTGAACAGTTGAACAATAACGCTTGAGTGATTATGCAATTGACAGCTAAATCAATCAATGATGTCAACTACAAGCCGGCAAATAACGGCAACGCCAACAGCAGCGGCAGCAACAACAACAGCCACAATGGCGGCAAACACACACACACACACGCGGGCAGGACACGCACGGGGGCTTCGTGTTTGTACAACAAGCGTCCTCGTTGTTTATTCCAACGATTTGGGGTTCGTGGGGCAGATTGGGAAGGATGGGCATCCAAAAAGCCAAAGCAGACCGGCTTACCAATACAGCGGCACTCTCACACACATACACACACGTGTAGCGTGGCCATGTTGTTTTTGACATTTTCAATTTTTTATGACAAAACTCAAATTGGTACAAGTTTTTCTTTATTTCCCTCCTCGTGTTCGGTCTATTGGAGCTGCCGAGTTCCATTTGTAATATTGATTGCCATAAAAAACTTTGACGCTTTGTGATTCTCGCAAAAAAAAAACAGACGAGAACAAGAACGCAAAGAATCAGCGAAATTGTCAACCCAAAAAATTCCTTAAATTTCAGATGAAATTCCTTTAAATTTGCCGACCCTCCATGAAAATTTCATATCGCCGGATTCTCGCAACGAAATCAAATTGAAACGGCGCAATCTTGAAATGAAATGGACACAAGAAAATAAAAAACTAAGCGAAACGAAGGAACAAACAAAAGTGCCATCAGTAAATGACAAAATGATGACAAATTTGGCCAACGATCCATCCTCCCAAACGGATTGCCAACCGTCCGCACGCCAAACAAATAACAATCACGCACGAGGGACACAAGATTTCCCCGTAATAAATATTTTATTTTTATGATTCGGTCGAACGAGTCCTGCACGAACCAAGCCAAGAGGTCTCTGCCTTTTGAATCGATGACGTTTAATTTATAAATGTGATCGAATTTGGCCCTCGCCCATCAAATCCCCCACACCGCCTCCCCCGTTCCCCATGTTAAACATCGTGTAAGCGGAAGTGAATGTTTTCTGTGCGTTATTAGCTATGGAATATTTATATGCAGTGGCAAACTTCCTGTCTAGGCCAGCGCGACTCAAGTTTCCGCTAGACTTTTGCCGCTTTTAACGGCCGAGTGTTGGAGTGTGTGTGTATCATCAATTATGGCAACCGGAAGTTACTATTCGTCTGGCTTGGTTGTGTCTTCCCGCAAGAAAAGAAAAACGGGCGCTGAAAGTTGGCGACCCTTGTTGGTGGCTGTTTACGCTTCCTACTTGGTGGCTTGTGATACTGATTGCTTGCAGCATTGAATAATTGATGCGCATCAACTCATCCGCACGCCGGGGAAAACCTGAAGGACCCCGCGCTGATTGACGAATATGCAAAGTACGCCCACGGTAGCGGCAGGCAGGCCGCGCCAAACGTCCTGTTGACGGAAATTCAAAATGGTGGCAAGCAATAATGAAATAGAGCGCACAACACAGACACACAGACAGCCACTACCTAGCATTTTTGTATCAATAACTCGTCAATGTTGATGTCTGTCTGTCTAGCTGTCCCCCTAGCGAGTTTTATGCAAATCAACGCAAGAGACAATTTCGAAAAATCTGTTTACGAACGAGAACATCTGTTGGAAATCTAAAATATTTCTATATCAAGCCGAGCAGCCGACACAGTCGAGTCGCGGAGACGCCCTCCTCGTTGTTGGTATTTCCGTTGCCGGTCTGTCGACAGGCGGCCGTCGACGACTGCACTGGAATGTGATTTCTCCCTTTTTCGCTTTGTTTTCTCCGCCTACCCCGCCAGCGCCAACCAACATCCTATCCTCCTCCGCTTAGCCCGTGCGATTTGAAATCCCATCCCCACCATCCGCAGCAGCAGCAGCAGGAAGCCCCGGCCTGCGTTCGGCTCTTTGGCACATTCATATGTCGTGTGCTTCAATAAAAATTTTTCAATATTTTCAACGTGGCACTCAACCAGCCAGAGAAACTCCCGACCCACGCCCACAGAGCGACGCGGCTAAGTCGACGTTGTTGTTGCTGCTGTTGCCATTGCTGTTGGTGGATTAACAGATTCCCTACACATGAGGACGAGGTACGAGTATGTGATTGAATGGGCAGAGGAAGCAGGCCGGGCAGCTTCTATTTCACAGCATATGTTGCTGTTGCCGTTGCCGTTGCTGCCGTTGGGGGTCGCTGGGGGAGATGAGTTTAAAATTCCGTTGATGCGAAATACCAAAAATAGAATACAGCCTCTGGGGAGACGGGAGACTCGGAATGAACAACAGAATACAAAATAAATATTTTCCCTGCAATTCAATAACATTTTGCCATGACCAGCATTGTCGGACTGACCGCAAATCGGAACAAAATTGTTCAAGGTGCGGCAGATCAATCGACCGGGCAACATGCAGCAAAAGGACGAAGGCAGAGACGATAATCAGCGCCCAAAATAAATGGAAGGTTGGGAAAACAATGCTAAAAGCTGCCTTTAATGCACAAGCCCCAAAAGCCAGACATATCCCTGACTTTAAGGACCCGACAGGCCACCAGACCAGCCACCCAACCGAAAGACCCTCCATGCAACTGAGCCGAGTGAGCGGCTGCCGGGCTGGCCGGCTGGGTGCCAGGGCCCGGGCAGCTCGTTGCACTGCAGACTCTCAAAAGTCAGAAGCATAAAATCCGATAGCTTCCGCTAAGCTAGCTTATTCAGGCGTACACAGGGCTAATAAAACATTTCTAAGGATTTGCCCGGCCATTCGCGTGGCATCCTCTTGTTCAGGTTGCTAGACAACCAAGCTCGGAGCAGAGTCGACTGCCAGTTGCCCAAACGGGCTGATTGAAACCTAAGTTGGTCGAGACTCGAACAGCTGAAATTATTTCTTAATTAGCCAAGTCGATGCAGGTCAGCACCTGATGGCCTCTGGAGGGACCCTTGCCACACGGACAAGTGGAGCGGATTCTTAGGCTGGGAGCGCCAATTTAAGTGTCCTGCAATGGCCCTCCTAAGTCGCATTTTATTGCCGGCTTTGTGTCGCAGTGTCGGCGGTGCACTTATCTCGAGGAAGTGGCACAAAGCCGTCGTTTCTTGTCCATCGTCCGTCTTCCGCCGTCCCGAAAACAAATTCAAAGCCAGCTTGATGCTTATCCTTAATGATGCTGTAAAATGTGTTTTCTTTTTTCATCTCCTTCTCGCTGTCTTCCTCGAGCTCTGCGTTTCTTTGTGGCCTGTCCACTGGACACAGTTTAGAGTTGAAAGCTCACGTAAAAGTTTCTTGGTTCTCCAACCCTCCCGCTTCTCCCGGAGCAATCAAACTTTCGCCGCCCCAGAACATTTGTCTCTGCCGCTGACGCATGTCGCACGTAGTGAACACTGCATAGGAAGTTACTTTAATTGCTGGCTATCAATAAAACTATTCCGCCCGTCCCGCTGTCCAGCGTGGGGCCTACGAGGCAAATGAAATTATGCTCGTCCTGTCGAGTTGCTTGCGCCCTTTTTTTGTGAGAGCCACCAAAACGGCATAACGAGCCAACTTGGCCAGTTCCACAAGTTCGTCTTTGGCGTTTTTTGTAATGGAGACGAACAGCCACAAAGGCGCCGGAAGAAGCAACACAGTCACCGGCAGCACAAAAAACTTGGACTCAGGGTGGGGCAGCAGTCAGTCCATCACCCTCCCTGCCAAGTGTAGGCAGTAAAGCGGCCCATAAACTGCTAAAAAGATGATGAATTTCCAGTATAGCCAACGCAGCCAACAACGACGACGACGACGGCGGAGGTGGCAGTGGCAGGAAAGCCGGACGAGAACCCGGAACAGGCAGTTGGTTGTATGAACTCAACTTCATCGCACTTTTCGGGTGTGCCGCCTTCGTTGGTGCCGCTGCTGCTGTCGTCGACTTTGCCAACTTTATGGTGGAGCTTGCGAGAACAGAGCCCGTTTATTTCCTAGCAAGTTTGTCGGGGAAACTGCGCCAAACGGGGAGCTCTACAAAACGGGGAACTGTCGAAATATGGGCTTAAAGCTTGAGATTTTAAAAGTTATGGAGGCCGTGGCTACCAAGGATCTTTGGGTTCTCTGGGTAATTATTTTAAGGACCCTAAGAAAGAATTATCAGAGGATCCCAAAATGATCTTAAACCTTTATAAAGTTCTCCTCTAAGAATTCTGAATTGGACTCGATTTCTTGGCTGCTTTCCCTGAGTTTATTTCCAGGTCGTCGTTCACTTCCTGAAAAGAGTATTGCTCTGTCGTTGCGGTCGTAACTTTGTCGGCCTTACTTTCTTTCATTTTTTTGGCTTTGACGTATAATAAACAAACTTTTCAGCAAAAGTTTATTTCACTAGTTTTCTGTGCGGAGTCCTGAGCCCGACCACATAAAAGCTACTACGCCGGTGTTTGGGGGGCTCGCCTGGGAAGTTATGACAGGTTGACTGGCTGCCTATGAGCCCCCTGTATGTGTGTGTGTGAGTGGCCGGCAAACAAAACGACAACTTGAACACTGAAGACACAGCGCTGCGCCTCCCCAACCCGACATGCCACGCTTAGTTAGTTATGTTGATGATGGGCCGGGGGAAGGGCGACGGCCGACCAGGCGACCCGTCCATTGACACGCCGTGAGCTCAGGTCGCTCATCTTTGGCATCATTAAGCACCATTTTGGCTGGCGGCATTCGTGGGCGGCTGGACGGCAGGTGAGGGCGACTGAGATTTTGCGGTCGGCCGGCAAAGTTGGCAACTGTGTAGTCGAGCAGAAAGTCTCGGGCTGAAGATGTGTGGAGCGGGCGGGGCTGCATGTATCACTTTTATTATTTCCATTGAATTTTTTATGAGCACGCAACGGGCAACTTGTTTTCGCCTCGTTTTATTTTTGCGGGCGAACCGGCAGAGATTTCCAGCCGCCGATGCTCAATGGGCAACAAATCAGAGCGATTCCAGTTGAAGGGGCGCCAGTGGGCGGCTTTAAATGCCCGCAAAAGCCATTAAGCTGGGGAGGATAGACGACGGTGAGCTGCCCGCTTGAAAACTAATTAATCTAAATGGAATTTTGTTGTTGCATTTTTCACACACACACACACGGGAAGGCAGGGCAACAAGAGGGCAAATAAAATGTAAACGGGGCACTCAATGAAAGCGATTCGAGACTCACGAGCTCGAACCGAAACCAAACCAGAGCGGAGCGGAGCGCAGCTAAGCGAACCACAAGCAATTTGCATGTTAAAGACGACCAAGCCCCCCGCTCCCCCACGCGTTACCCCATTCAGGCACCCCAAAGGGAGTGCCGCTGCTGCTGCTGCCAAACACGAAAGGGGCCGGTCGGTCGCACGTATCATGGCCGAAACGGGGACACCGTTAAAGTAGCGTGGCCTTATCGCCATGCACACATCAGCCAGCAGCTTCAATGTGGGCAAGTGGACAGTTTGAGGCAGTTTTATTGACGTGTGTGTCCAGGGCGGAGCCTGTCCGTCGACCGTCCGCCCTCTCTAGAGGCGTTGTGGCTGTTGCGATATAAATAAGCTCCAGTCCATGAGGATGGCTGGCTCGGCTCCCTTCCAGTTCCTATTAATTCATTTGTAAATCAGCGAAAATGGAATCATCCTCATTGAGAGGAGCCGCCGCCCGTAGACGGTGGCGTCCTTCCTTTGGCTTTATGGCGATTGCTTTGCCAATGGCTTCATATGCAGCCGGCAATCCGAACGACCATAAAACGGATCGTGTCGACCGGCGGGCACGGGGACGTCGGTTTGTCAGTGGTGGCTGTGGTGCAGCTGTTGGGGTTTCTGTCCGGAGGTTTCGGTGGTTTTTTGCACATCGTTTATTATGCCAGACAAAAAGTGCAATATTTTTTTGCCCCTTTGCCTTGCCACTCTCTACGTGGCCAGTGAAAATATTTACAGTTCGGCGGACGGAGGAGCAGCTGAAAGAAGTCAAGCCATAAAAGGAAGCCCCAGCTACTCACCACACCCACCGCACACACGCCCCACACAGCCAACAAGCAACCGTACGTCCGTCCGCCCGACCATTCCATTTGGCCCATTCGACTAAGCTGAAAAGCGCCAACTTCAATCTTTGAATGTTTTATTTACTGCAAAATCGATAGGGGTTCTTATTTTTTCTCGTTGCCTTCTTTATACGTGCGAGTGCTCTGATGGTAAGAAGATTTGGGTGAGTGGTTGTATGAGTGTGTGGCGCGGGGATGGGAAAGCAGTTCGGAGGCCATCGGTAACGAGTTGCATGCAAATTTTTGTTTCATTTTTTTTTTTTGAGGGGGTTTTTTGTGTGCTTCTGCTCAGCCCAAACGCGCTGAAATATCGCCTCGGCGTGTCTTTGAAGCGTTCCCATCCAGCGAACGTGCTGTGAGTCGACAGGCGAAGGGGCCGAAGACGAGGCCGCGGCAAAGGAAAACCAAAACAAAAATGGGCACTCAATGGCAGTCGAGGGAAAGGCCGACGGTGACTTGGCAGCGGGTGGCAAATCACACACCACCACCACCACATAATTTGCCGCTGCAGCGCACACCCCACACACACACGCGCGTTTTGGGTGGGGGCACTGAGCCGGATAGACAGTAACAAACAAGCAGCCGGCAATGGCGGAATTAGTGAAGCTAGTGAAGCTGTCGTGGCTGGGCCGCTGCGTTCTCCCCGAGCGCATTACGTATGCATGGCATTCGCATAAGCCAGAAGCCGAAACTAAGCGCCGTCCAATGTCCCAGTTGCCCCGCCCGCCGGCTCAGCAGCCCGCCTCACCACCTTTGGGCCCTGGTGTGAATGCCGAACCGCCTGGACCAAAACGTTGTGGGGGCCAAACAATCAACGGCAACAGGAACAGACGCGCGGCCGGCACCACAAGTCGAGCAGCGGCAGCGACGTGCGCAAACGGGACGAAGGCCCCAGCGGACCGACCAACCAGGCAAGCAACCAACCGACCGACTGAACGACCAACCGACGGGACGACAGGCGACCTGCCGCTGGAAAGTTCAATGCTGATTGCGATCGCTCGTTGGCCATTTGACTGCCACTGGGTGGTGGGATTGGCTTCTTTTGGGGGCTGGCTGACGTTCTGTGCTGTTTTCGGTTCCCACGTTGATAATTTGAAATTTGTATTCCAATCTTCAAATTGTCTCAAAATGGAATTGATTTTATGCAGATGAGCATGAAATTGTCTCAATGCGAGTTTTCTATGTTGGTGTAAATAAATGTGACGTCCGTCTTTTTGGCTGCACAAAAGAGTGGAAAGACAGGCTGGCCAAAGGACAGATGGGCAGTTGGACAAATGGGCGGAAGATGCGGAAAGTCATTTCCGAATGCGCTCTGAAAATTTACAGCCATTCCAAGTCCTTGGCATTTTTGGTTGCGTCTCTTTTTCGACCGACGCCGATTGCCCATCTGCATCTGCGAATCAGATGATGGGGCGCCAGGCAAAGTGAAAGCTCATAAAACGCTCACGACATTCATTTCAAATGTTTGCCAAACCAGAAGTCAGGCAGCCAACTGCTCCCCGCCCCGGCCCGTCGTCACGCCTTGCTGCCGCCCGGCAATGCCAACAATGCGCCTTGGGTTCGGTCTTCGGATTGCTTGCATTTCATTTGAATTTACAACTGTATTTGGGAAGCCATCATTTCTTGCCCCCTTTCAGAAATGGAAATGGGAAGTCAGTCCTCTTAGAGCCAATAAAATAAAAGAGACAAGGAAATCGCATAAAAATGCGCTTGAAATTTGAACAAATTCATTCATCGTCGTCGTTGTCGTTGCCATTGCCATTCTCGTCCTCGTCGTCGTTGTTGTCGTTGAAAAATTTGCTCAGTCAATGGCCAAATATGCAAACACGTCCAACAAAAGAACGGGAAAGAAAAATATCGAAAAATATTTCAATATTTCAAGCACGCCAGCAGGAAGGATCAGCGTGCCGATGATGACGATGTCGATAAGTTTGATGCCTTTGGTCTCAACAAGAATTTCGGCCAAAAGGAAATTGAACTTTAGCCGCAATCCATTGCAACAAGGACTCAAGGGCTTGACCAATCGCCATCCCCGCCAATCCCCTACCCATACGACCATCAGCCAGGCTCTGGCCGGCAATCGCAGCCCATTCATAAGGCTATTTATTGAGCCGGAGAGCCAAAGAGGGGGCGCGATGTTATCAGTTTTCATTTGTTTGCCTTGCTGAGTAATTTGTGTTTACTGTTGATGTTGGTATGTTTAGCGAATGAGGGCCGCGCCATTGGCCACTGAGGACTGTCGGCTTTTGCAATGTTTGTATTTGAAAATTATATGGCTTGGCGGAAGATATAGAACCAGATAAAATTGACTTAAGTGTACAGGAAATTGCAAATTGCTGGTTGAACGAGAACGGCAATTTCCAATTGCCACACAACACTTATCGGAATGGAAGACCATTTCAAATAGATGGCAAAGGTGAAAGTGGCCAAACAATAGGCTCACATAATCCCAAAACCGTAAGGAGAAGAGTCCTTCAAGGTGTCCATTTGTTTTTATGCTAGCAAATGAAAATTTATATATGATTCAAATCTTAACTGCCTTCTGTTCTTATCAAATTTTAAGCGCCCTCAAAACTATGCTATGTTACAAATCGCCTTTTAGTGCTGCAAGTCCAGCAGAAATGGCGCTGTGAGTTTTGCAATCGCCTTATATTTTTATCGCCGCCCGTTTAGGGCCCGAAATCCCGCTTGCATTTCATATTTCTATTTTGCATATGCATTTCACTTTCCCATTCAAGGACTGGCCAAAAAAAAATACATACTGATAAAAATCCCACAACTTTGGCAAATCTCATGCATAAGTTTTAAGCTTATTTACTGCCCGGCCGAGCGTTTGCGACAGCAGCTGCAAGAGCAAGCAGTGCGGCCAATCTATAAATCATCTATGCAATTTTAATTCAAATACAACGAATTTCCACTTGCACAGTTCCACAGAAGCCTCCATGCCCAGAGACCGGCTGGCGGCTTAGGCAAGCACCAGGACTCCGTAAAAAACCGTCGACTGTGCCAGAAAGCCACTCCAGATTGGCCATACGCCACTCCAGCGGCCATATCTTTCACTTACCTACTCAGATGCATTGTGTAGCCTGCCAAAAAGATACGCAGATACAAGCGCATGGCTGGTGGGTGGCGGCGGATTGCTGCGCGGCTATGCGTGAAATATTTTGTTTAACGTTTATAGTTTTATGCACTTAAGATTGCAAAATATTTTTAAAATTTATTTCAGCACCGGGCCGGGCGAAACTTTTGCCAATATTTGTAAAAAAGATATTGATTGGGTCGACCGGCAGCCGCCCCGCCACCCCTCAGCCGGGCTTACGCATGCCCCGTCGCCCTGCCGCCGCTGGCCCCTTGCTTATGCACATAAATTTATCCTTTCAATAACACATGCCGTGGGGCATACCGCCAGCCCGAGAGTCCCGCTCAAAGTGCTGAGCTCAATTCTTTGGGCAAACAGAAACGCAACGGGGCGGCCACGCCTCCAGCCAAGCCCCCGCCCCTCCCTGCACAATCTGCATAAGTAAACGTCAGCGCATAAATTGCCACAGTTGCTGAGCGTGTGTGTCGGTTGGTTGGCTGGCTGTGGCTGTGTGTGTGTAGGAGGCAAAGGGAGGTGATGTTTGTTTTGCTTGTAGTCAAATTTTGGAGTTTTTCGTGCATGATAACAACTATGGCAACAGTTTGAGAGCCATTGGAGCGAAGTGGCTGTTCTACGTGTGCGTGTGTGTTTATTGGAGTCTTGAGGAAATGCCCTTGGGGCAGGGCTGCCATTCCGCCGGATCTCTGCAGCCGTCGCCAAAGCCAAAGGTTATATTTGCTTTATGTTAAATGTTCAAATTTATTTTTGCCACACTGGGTTGCCCGCCCCGAAATTCATACCCACCACAGACGCACTAACACTGGCTCCAGTCTGGCATTGTTGTTGGTTATGTGAGGGGTGCGGGCGGTCGTCTGGGCTGCATGTTGAAATATTCAAACAAAAACGTTATGAAAATATGAACTGATGTTTATCGATTGTGAAATATGACGCAGACGGGCTGCCGATCGGTCGCTCGGCCTGCCAAACATGCAACACACACGCACTCATACGGCCAGTTTGGGTTGCATACATTTGCATGGCCCTTAATTTGTTGGCACAATCAAGCCAACAGAGCAGAGCCAGCGACGAGGAGCGACAACTCCGTGTGTGTGTGGCTGTTCGGCTTGTTTGCTAACCGGCCAACGAACCCAAACCCCTCGTCTGGCCGCCCTCGACCAGCCGCGCCTTGGGCGGCGGAATGGGGCGCAGTTGCCATGAAATTCCATTGGTGGCTAATAAATACTAAAGTTTAATTAAATATGGCTTTTCAATATTTATATGCATATCGATTAGTCGACTTGGCCCGTGTCCCCCTCACTGCCTTTGCCAGCTGGCGGCCAATGCAATTTCACTTTTGGCCAGGGCCATAATTGGCAACCTTGATGCGCACGCCAAAGCCATTAAAATAATTTTGGGTTTTTTTTCTTGCAATGGGCGGCTGGCTGACCTCATCCGCTTTCGAAGGCGGCTAAGCTAAAATTCATATTAAAAAATTGACTTTTATCGTGATTTACAGACGTGGCCGGCATGCGGGCGGCGCCAATTCGCTGGCCTGGCGAAAAATATTTCCCTGTGGCTAAGACGTGCCACACGCACACCCACACACCACCCTGCCCGCCAACACGTGGTGGCCTGGCCAGGCCCTATAAACTTGGCCGACTTGGCTGCCATCTTAGGGCAGCCAAGTGGGCTGCTGTTTTCCGAGGCTTTTACTTTCCCGTCTGCTCCATTTACGGATTGTCTGCGGATAAATCCGGTTGCCTCCTTTTTTATATGCTTCATATTTCTCACATGTAATTCCAAAGGATTTCTGGGCCTGGTCAGCCAGGGCGGCTTCCTTTTTATTTGCTAATTAATTTTGACAATTTTCTTTTATTTCTTTGCAGAGACTGCAGAGTTGTGCGCGATCCCCAGACACTCAAATCGAAGGGCTACGGCTTTGTGAGCTTCGTCAAGAAATCGGTGAGTTTTTGGGCTTAATTACCAAAGCAAACATGTGGAATGTCGCAAACGGGGAGCCCAACTTTGAAATCTTAATTAAAACACAAGACAAACAAGCTGCCCGCTGCCCTCGGCCCGCAGGTGGCGAGAATGGGAAACGGCCTCAGAAACCAGCGAAGCGGCGGCATTTTTAAGATTTAATGCATTCGATGGGCGTGACTGGGCTGAATTGGATTCCATTTCCACCCCAGCTCGGCATATCAAAGGATAAGGATAAGCACACCGACCCCAGTCCGAGTCAGTCACGCACGTAGCCAACTTTTTACGCACACCCGAGCACAGCCCCACATGCCGCACTCTCACGGCCATCCAGGCCACGGCAATGGCAGCGGCAAAGGAAACTGTAAACATTTACACATCATATTCAATATGTTTAAACCGCCAGTGATGAGGGTGTGCGGGCCCAGAAGATCTGTAGCCGAAGTCAGCTTAAGGCAGTTGCCAAGTTTTGTGGCGGGCCTGAATGGACGCCCGCAAACGAATAAATTGTGATTGAATTTCATGTGCTTAATAGGTAGAAAATTCGACAAAGAGCCCGCAAGTTTGGTTCCTGCTTCAAAGCGACTGCCAGCGACGGCGGCGACGGCTGTCAGTCAGCGATGCAGAAAAAATGCGCAAGCCGCTTACCCACACACACGCGCGCGGGCTGGAGCCGAAATCAAAGCCGAAAGTAAATCAAATTCCCAGCCTACGTCAGGCACAGGCAGCAGTCAAGAGTCCTACGGCGGGCCACGGTAAGCCCAGCCAGCCAGCGTGAAAGCCAAAGGTGCTTAAAGTCAATTAGGCGGCAAATGTTGAAAATTATTAATTAATTTTCATAATAAGTGTGGGTGAAAAGGTGTACGCGCGTGTGTGTGTGTGTGAGACATTTCAAAATTGCAAAGCACACGATTGTGTGACAGTTGCCAGCTGAACGGTTGACGTGTCTGTGACTGGCTGGCGGTGTATATGGCGGACGAGTGTATTTGCGGGTGTTAACCGAGCGTGTGCGCATACAACTTAATCCCTGACACTTAAAAGCAACGCCAGAACCACCGCCTCAAACGACTAAGCCCACCCCCGGGGCGGCCTTTGCCTGTCAGTCAAATGGCTAAGCTGCGAAGCCAAAGTTGATGCTGCTCAAGACCCCAACAGCAGCCGTAGGAGCCTCATCAGCATCCCAATCCTTTTTGCTTCACCGACTCACTGACTGACTGACTGGCTGACTGGCTGAGTTGGCAGCGGGACGCGTAACTTGTTATGGCATTAGGGCCATTGCCGCAGTGCTTAGTGTCGGCTCGGCTCGCCTTACCAACGGGGCGGATTCGAGCCACAATGAAACTAACCAGTTAACTTTCCTCAACGAGCCAGCGACGGCAACGGCGACAACCACAAAAATGACACAAACCAATTGCGTTTGGCAATTTTCGAACTTTCTCGATTAGTTTCGTTTCGTGCGAATGCAAAGTCGAGCAAGAAAAAATCTCTCCTGCCAGTTGAAATGGCAAACTCGAATATTTCAAATTAAGTTTCTCGACCGACATGCGTTCGGGGGCCGCCGCGCACCAACCGACTGCACATTTGTAAGCACAAACACACACACACACACCCAGTCGGCTGAGACGGTCTAAGTCCTTCCGGGGTTGGGGCGGGAATGGCTGCCGCCGCCAGCAGCTGATTTAATGCAAATTTTATTTATGCGAAAAGTTTTATTAAATTTTTGTGCAAAGTTTATATTTTCTGTGGTTTTGCGGAAATTGAAAAGTTATTTTTCGAATGGCTTACCAACCCACACACACACACACACCGCACACCCACATGAATTGCACTTTGACTGCAAGCGGAAAAAGCGCATTTTCTTCATTTTCTTGTTCGTGTTGCTTTCCGTTGCTGCTTATAAATTCGAGCCGATCTGCGGGCAGCCCCCGAGCTGGAAATATTTTAAACGCAAATTGTTCAGCAACATGTTTTAAATAAACAGCAGCGGCAAGCAGCCAGGATGATGGCGGTGACGTTGGCGGTGGCGTTAGCGGCTCCAGCACTGACGGCGCATACAAATTGCCATAATTTAATAACCATCAACACAAGCCGAGTAGCAGCCACCGAGTCGGCGGTGGCCAAGCAGACGCCTGTCGCGGGGGCACGCGGCGTTCATTGTCAGCCCGGCAAGCCAAGCGTCGTTTTATGTTGGCTGCGTGTCATTAGCATCATAAATCACAAACACACCACGCACCATCCCCGCCAAAAGACACACAAAATTCACACAAACATTAAGCGCAATAAACATGTCGATGCCGCATAAGCGACGCCACCAACAACAACAACAGAAGGGCCACGGCAACCGGAAGCCGGCAAACAGGCAACTGCTCAAAAATGCTAATGGCTGCAGCGCCTGGCGGCCGTTATTGTCACACAGAGCGCATATTAACATCTTATTGCAGCCACCGGCAGAGGGGCAGCCACTCAGACGGCCCACGGGTCGTATGAGTTACAAGCTGAATTCGCCTCGCTGCCAGCCAGCGGTAATTTATTGGCCTGAGCTCACTTCGTTTAGCATTTTAAATTTGTTGGGATCTTCTTTTTGGGATTTCATTGTGGCCCTTTGATTTCGACAACATTAAATTGCCCCGCCGGCAAAAGTCAAAGCGCATTAAGCGAGCGACTCTGACGATGACGAGGCGCCCTTGTCGCTCCTTTCTTTTGCTTTTTTTCGTTGCTTGTGCCTTGTGCATTTAATCTCATTATAACTGCACTGAGCTTTCAGTTATTTTGTCGCATAATGTGCTTAAATTTATTTAAAAGTTGCCACTCACTGAGGCACCCGCCCGAGGTCCACCCCTGCCTCCGGCGCTCCACTGCCTTTGTTGCAACAACCGGCAAGCAAGCAAAAAAAAAAAAAAACTATATAGAAATTGGACAATGTGTGCAGCGAACATGATATAATGCCGGCGCTTTCCCCGACCGGCAATGCGTTCCGTTGCCTTTGCGTTGAAGAGCAGCAAACAATTTTCTTTTCGGCCAGCGAGGACGGCGGACGGGCGCTTTGCCTGTGCGGTTCTTGGTTCATTGTTGCATTATTATCAATTTACTGTTGTCGTTGCTGTTGCTGTTGTAGGACAGACAAAGGGCATGACTGGCCCAACTTCTCTTACCAGCTCGCGCCGCTGACGACGAGGCTGTGTCTGCACTCGAATTTAAGTCCTCCCGCGGCAAAAAAATATAAAACTCTATTGGCAGAGTCATTAAAATGAACTTACCGGGTTCGTGTAAAACACTTAACGACGTATAAAATGAGATTTCGATATTTACCTAAAAACGAGGCGCCTCGCCAAGGGAAATTAAAGCCCAACGCTGACTTTAAAGTCGCCAAGGGGCCAATTGAGTGGCCCGCACGGAGCGTATGCGTAATAAATTTATTGAACCGTACGGAACTTGGTTATAAATATAAATGGCCTGGACATTCATTTTATGCTTTCCATAATAATTCAGGGCATCTTTGGCGACTTGACTGACCAGTTGACCAGCCGTTCAGTCGGCCGGCCAACCCACGACCCTTGCCATTGCCCACTACTCGCATGACTGTCGGCTTTTGCCATTTTGGCCTCGGCCCCGGTCCCGCTCCCGGGCCCAGCGGTGGCGATTCATCCCCCGTCCGCAAGTCCGGGCAGACAGAAAGTCCGGCCGAGAAACAGAAACGAAAACAGAAGAGTGGAAGGCCGCACAAAAAAATTGCCGTACACAAATAAATCCCTTGGAATTATTTCTTGACAAAAATGCGGTCTTGCGTGAAATACTGATTTTTTTCTCTTCCTGAAAGTTGGTAGTGGAACGAGGACTCCCCTTTCGCCGCCTGCCCTCAGGCTTTTTGATGTGTGACCCAATGAATGGTCAAAATTCGAAAACGTTTCGGCCCCGCCAAGCGTCCAGACCAAATCGACTAACGAATACCCTACGAGGCTTAATTATGTCTCATCGCATTTAATACATGGAACAATCAAAGAATACAAAATTAAAGCTTCACTGGACATCCCCTGATACTCGACTTCTCTTTGAAGCGCACTTTACAGACTCGTAGTAGACGGAGCTGCTGGCCAGACAAGAATTAACCAAATACCAAACACTTTCAAGTAAAATCAACTCACGCTCGGCCAGCATGTACTTCCCCTTGTACTTGCTGAGCTTGCCCTCTGCTATCAATTCACTGATTAGCTTATCGACATCATCCACGATGTGGGCCACGGATCGTTCAGTGGCGGTGCTGAGCATGCGAAGGATGACTCCTTTGCTGGCTGGTCCGCCGAGGACGTCTAGGGTTTCACATAGCATTCCTGCGAGGATGGGACGATCGGCGGAGGTGGTCGGATAGAGGATTGAGCCCGATGAAGACTCCGATACGTTAGTCGATGACATTTTCACTTTAAATTTTTTCCAGCTCACAAAAAATATTTGAGAAATAGCAACAGGAAATTTTTACTGGCCGATGTTCTCGGACCTGCCGCAAAATATAAACTGACTAAAACAAAATTCGTCGCCCAGCGCCACAAAGTCAAGGGCTTCTTTGTTTTCAAGAAAAATGTTATTAATTTTTAGCCTGCTTGGTTCTGTGATTTTACTGATTTAATATGCCCTTCGATTTTTTTCGGCAGGGCAAGAAGAGGCAAAAAAAACAGAAACAGTTTTTTCCCTCGACTGCGCTGATTTGCGGGCCGCCGCCGCCGCTTATCTTTTGATGCCCCCAAGTGGGTGGAATTTTCTTTTTTTCAGTTTGGGACAAACAGGGGACAGCATTTCAAGTGTGTAAACGATTTGCCACTCGAGTTATTCCGGCAAATATTTAAAAATCAAAGAAATAATCAAAATTCACAAGAAATTCCCAAATCTCCGCTTCTCGGTGACTTTTAATCTTAAAATAGATGAAAATATCGTTGGGGCCTTTAATGGCGGCCGTTTTGAGGGAAACGGCAAAGTTAAAGCCACTGGCTTATCTAAATAGCCACGTTAATGAATCTGACCAAAGGACGACGGTAAACCGGCTTAGGAAATGGCCAAGCCTTTTAGGGCTTCCCTGATACGCATTCAATGGTCGGTTTCTTTTATATTCCCATCCATTTTCTCTCCCCCCAAGAACCTTTCGCTTTCGCCCACAAAATACTCGGCGTCTCTACCTTTTTTTCGGCGCTGGTGAAGGCGATCTTAAGACAAAACCAGACGCCTTGAAAAGGGCGCACGTTTTTATTTGCCGGACTGCCTGGCGGAAGGACAGTGGACGGGACGACTGGACGGTGTGTGTCGGATAATCCCCTTTTTGTTTGGCTTTCAGGAAGGTTTGCTTTGTTTGTTTCCTCACACATTTACCGGGGGGTTTGGTTCCTGTTAAAAAATTCGGTGAGCCTTTTTTGGAGCGGCTTTGGCCGCCCCATACAAACCATTTCCTTATTGTTTTAATAAACATTTCAAATGTCTTGCTCTCGACTTACCAGCATGCTCATCCCATCACCCACCCTTGGGTGGCTTGTCCGGGGCGCCGTCTTGGAAAGTATGACAAAACCCTTTTAAACCACTTAAAAATTCTTCAACTTACTTTTTGCCTTTGCTCATTCGCTTAATGAAGGTATTCTTGGCGAAGCGGAGCGTGTGGTGGGGCCAAAACTTTTGGGCCTACCAAACCAACCCCTTGTCAAATGTCCCTGTGGACTTGGCAGTCTCATTTCCGTCTTGCGGGCGAGCCTGGGCGGCATTAAAGGATTCACCGCTTATCAAGTAATCAATATTTACAAAGGTCGTGCAGTTGAGAGCTAAAAATGACTTACATAAGTTGAATTCAAATTGAATTTTCAATGGAATTTATTTAAACGGCGCTTGGTGCTTTCGTTCAACCAAATTAATTAAGTCGGCCAGCGGAAATTGTTATTTATTAAATTCTTTTATTTTTAAGAAAAAGAATAAAACGTTTAGAGCCTCCGACCATCGTCATCATCGCCATCATCGCAGCCCCCTCCGTGGGAAAGGATCTTTCAGTTTGCCGGACCAGCAGCTTCAACTTTTAATCAGAGACAAATTAATTTACGCACTTTTGCGCTCGACTGGCGCTCAAAGTGGCATGGCACTCGGCCTTGTCAACCCACACGGGCAACGAGCAGGCAAGAAAGAGAAAGAAAGAGCGCGCGAGCGAGAGGAAGACAAAGAGCGGTTGGCTTGGGGTGAGGGGATTTGTACGCATTTAAGCCGCCGCTTATTGTTGTTTTAGTTGTCGTAGCAACGGTCGAACTTTTGTCGCTATTAGCTGCAAATTTGCCATTCACAATTAATTAATTTCGTCCCCGAACCAGCGCACGACTGCTAACAATCCAGGCCACCCCAACTGGCCAGGGGAAGATTCACTGCCAATCGCATGGTTCGTCCCTTTCGTGCCGCCCCGCTAAATCCGGCTATTTCCATTTTATTGGCTCCATGCGCTCGGCCAGAATGTTTGCTGCCATTTTGGCTTAGAGAATTTGCAATTAGTTTTTGGGATATTTCCCAACCGCTTTGGCCCTGGCCCTCGGCACAGTTTCATAAATAGTTTGCCAACTTTTAGGCCCACGCCAAAATGGAGCGCGAATTGTGGCCAGACTTTCTGATGTGTGGGTGTCCACGGGAACGGGCAAAGGACCCCGCGCGTGCGTGTGTGTTGATGTAACCAGCAATCGCCAAATTAGTTGAAGGCCATTGAACCGATGGCAATGGTTTGTCTCAATCGAGATGGCAGCAAATAACCAGTTTATGGTTCACCAAATCGAGTTTATGGAAAACCTAGAAAGGAACGCGTTTCATTTGTCTAACTTTCAGGATTTTCAGGCAAACAGCCAACAAAAGAAATGAGGGAAACTGAATTTGCACCAAAAAAAGGAACCAACTATCAAAATCTTCTTTTTAATTTATTCGATTAATTCGACTCAAATCAACGGCCTTCGTTTTTCATCATTTCTAAGTCTCCAATGTATATTTGAGTAACAAGGCTCAAGAGACGCCAGCCAAAAGATCTAATAACTCGCTGCCCCACAACTAGATATCGAAGAACGTAATTGTAATTCTAAATTATGATTAAAGCCAAAACACTAGACGGCGCGCCCACATGGGCCGAATTATAAGCCACAAAGCATCGTGAGTTCCCCGTTTCCCTTAATAAAATAAAAAAAAGAAAAAATTGTAATAACAACAAATGCAAATACATTAAATTGAATATTGCATGTGGCATTTCAGCAGGACGAATGCCGCCTGCGCGCCTGATAAATAAATGTAAAATATTTAAATGGCATTTTCTGCCTGACAGTGAATGGCAACCACGCTCGCCCACCGCCAACAACAAAAACAGCAAACAATTTGGAGTGGCTGCCTGGTCGACCGGCCGGCCTATCGCATTGTTTGCCGGCAGACGGCAGCCCGACGGAGGGCGGAATTCGGGCCGCCAAAGTGCAATCAACGATGCGTATCGGTAAAGGAAAAAATGTAAAATTTATAGTTTATGCAAATATGAAAAAATGCAACTGCAAATGCATAAAAATGCACGCGCACGCAAATTGAGAGGCCCGCCCACTCGCCAGAATTTCCAAGCTGGCTGAAACTTCGAATTCTTAAAATTAAAGACCCACGGCGAGGGCGGCTCTTGGCATGAATCACACGTTTCGTACGCACGAATTAACCTTTATGCGAAATTGAAATTATAATTTGAGCCAGGCTCTCGTGGCGAATGCAGTTGGGATGTGTGGAAAAGTTTAAGAAAAAGTCTTGCAGACTTTGCCTCTTAGTCGATGGAACTGTTGCTGCCGCACTTCCAATTGATGGCAGACAGCGCCGTTCAACAGTTAAGCGTGCAAATCCCCACCACCGCCGCCGACAGGCGAAGAAAAACGACGGCCAAGAAAAAAGGAGAGAAAGAAATCAAACAAGCCGGCGAGTCAGCCAGGCGGGGGCGGGAGGCGACAATCGCAGCACCTAAAAGGACCAACTTTTTGGCAGCAGCCATGTTGTTTTCAAAAGCCCATCCCGCCCCCTTCCGCCACGCCCAGCAACTCTTCACGCCTGTCGGCTTATAACACTTTCTTCTCTGGCGAGTCAAGGGCTTCGGAAGGGCGGGCAGGGATCGCGGTTTGTTTATATTTTTAGAGCGGATGGCGGGCCAAGTCAATTGACAATCGTTTGGTGGCTCGCAGCTAAGCGGGCGCTGGACAAACTCTGCCTAAAATGGCAAAGAGCATTTGGTTAATTTACTACCAAAAACAAACCAGCTAATTGCCGAAAACACTTCTGTTTTTTTTTTTTTTTTTGTTTTTGCTTACAGGAAGCGGAAACCGCCATCTCTGCCATGAACGGCCAGTGGCTGGGATCTAGGTCGATACGCACGAATTGGGCCACAAGAAAGCCACCAGCCAGCAAGACAGACGGTAAGTGAAGACAAACGGTCACTTTCATAACTTTGAGGCAATCTGACGGCCTTTTTATCTTTTTGCTTTGTGGTGTATTTGCAGCGAATGCCAAACCTTTGACATTTGACGAAGTTTACAACCAAAGCAGCCCCACAAATTGCACCGTCTATTGTGGCGGCATCAATGGGGCCCTCTCCGGGTTTCTAAACGAGGAAATATTGCAGAAAACATTCTCGCCCTATGGCACAATACAGGAGATAAGGGTGTTCAAGGACAAAGGATATGCATTTGTGCGGTGAGTGAAACTCAAACTGGCAACGCCGAGCGGCTAGCGGCCAGCGGCAGGCGGGGCGAATCAAACAAAACAAAAAAAAATATGCAAATGGAACTCGAAACAAAAAGTTTCCACAAACTGTGACGAGTATGCGAGCGTGTGTGTGTGTGTGGCAGGAAAACCGAGCTACCGGGCTCATTGCGTGCCACGCGGCGTATGCGTAATCGCCCGACCAGCCCGCCAATCGATGGCGGTTTTTCCATGGCTCTTTTTCTCGTATGCCTTTGGATTTCCCCGTCATAAACTTTTATTTAAGCTGAAACCTAGAAACACACCGGCCCTACCACCCAACGACTGCCTGATGCGCCGGGTAATCGGATTCCTTGAGTTCAAAAATCACAAATTTCAATTAAGCCCACGAATTGTGGAGGGCCGACTAGCGTTGCATTTCGTTTCATGTTTGATGGCCGTGGCACGCAAACAAGGAACAAAGCATCCCCAAGTCCGTCGCGCCGGCAACAGTAGCGGAAAGCGGAGAACATCGCAGGCCACAAACCGTCGTGACCCGACAGGCCGCCCCCCACCCACTCTGCCAATCCTTGTTGCTGCTGCTGCTGGGACGCTCCTTGTACTACATTAACCTATTGTGCCGCCATTTTGATTTTTGCTCTATTGTGGCGCAGCGGCTGCCACCGCCACCGCCGCCGCTGCCGTGGCCCATTGTTGTCAACATTCCGTTGGCTGGTTTGCTGTTGTCGTCGTCGCTGGCAGTGTTGCTGTTGTTGCAATTGAGTGCACGCCATATCAATGGCCCGCCCCGCCCGCCTGCTCGCCAGCCGTTAATAAATCAACAACACTTTTGCACTCAGCCCGGCAGCAACAACAACAGCAGCCGGCAAATTTGAAGCTACAAAACAATGAACCGCAATAACAACGCCCGGCGCGGAGTTCAGGGCAAAAAAAAAGCCCAGAATCCCAGCCCAGCTGAGAGGGCGGCAGATCGCAGCTGCCGCACGCTGATAGGGTTTTAATGGCGGCCGAACTCGCCCCGCCGCCACCTCCACCTCGGCCACTTGCCCAACTTTCTGGGTCCCGAGGCAACTGAGAGGCCAACGCATTGCAGTTGGTCGGCCGCCACTCGCTTTTGTGCGCTCCAAAACTCATTTGTGCCACCCCCCAGCGAGCGTGTGTGTGTGTGAGGGGAGGGGTTGGGGGGGGAATTGAGAGGCCAACCAATGTTAACTTGTGCCCGTGTTGGTTGCATTGTTTGGCGTTTTGTAACATAATGAGCTCGGGGACTACAAGTGGCCCCGGCAGCTGGCGCCGGACGCCGCAGAGGTTGCCTGCGATCCTTCGTCGTTATGGCCAGAAGGGTTGGGGAGCGGGTGAAACAGCTGGCAAACAATTCCACAGACGCTTGTGCCACTTTTACGCTTTGTTCTTCGCCTGCAACTGCCGCATGGCAGCCGCCTGCCCGCTGGTCTTGCAACCGAATGTAAATTTAAGAAGGCCAAGCTGCCGCCGCCGCCGCTGCCACTTGAAGATATTTAATTTCTGACTTTCCCCTTTGTGTCGCCGCAGATTTTCCACCAAGGAGGCGGCCACGCACGCCATTGTGGCCGTCAACAACACGGAAATCAACCAGCAGCCGGTGAAGTGCGCGTGGGGCAAGGAGAGCGGCGATCCCAATCACATGTCCGTCATCGCCGGCCAGACCCTGGCCCAGGGTTTCCCCTTCGGCTCGGCCGCAGCAGCTGCCGCCGCGGCCGCTGCCTACGGCCAGCAAGTGGCTGGCTATTGGTATCCACCGGCCCCCACATATCCGGCAGCGGCACCGGCCAGCGCCCTGCAGCCCGGCCAGTTCCTCCAGGGGATGCAGGGCTTCACCTACGGTCAATTCGCCGGATACCAGCAGGCCGGATACATGGGGTAAGTGGAGGCGCCACCCCACGACCTCTGGTTCGATCGAGACTTTAATTTTCCATTTCCAGAATGGGCGTCCAGCTGCCGGGCACCTGGCAAAGCGTCCCAGCCCAGCCGCAACTCACCACCGCCGCAGCTGCCGCTCCCCAGATCACCCAGAGCGTGGGCACCACCTTGCCCCAGGCCACCGGAGTGGTGGCCTATCCCATGCAGCAGTTCCAAGTAAGTCCTCAGGTAAGCTGCTCCTTTGCTAAAGGCGAATGACGTCGCTGATGTGTGACCGTTTCAGCTGGCGGAGGATGAATGGTTAGCGCCCAGTTTGCTTGTGTAGCTGCCATGAACGGTGGCCTCGTATTCCACGCACCAACCGACAGCAGGCGCCGCCGGCCAGGCAGCCTCAGGGCCCAACGTGTCCTTTGTGGAGCAGCCGCCGACATTTGTGATGCCCTACAGTGAATCTGTCAGGGAGAATCAGTACTACCCGCAGCAGCAGCAGACGCAGCCGCCACAGCCGCCGCTCCTACACTACCACCAGCACCATAAACAGCAACAACAACAGCAGCAGCAGCCGCAGTCGCAGCAGCAGCAGCAACAACAGCAGGCGTCGCAGGAGCAACAATTTCAGCAAGTACACCAAACACCCCAAGCCCACTTCGCTGCGCAAGTGCAGTATCCGCCCCAAGGCTCTGCCTGGGTGCAGATGGCGGTGCAGTTGCAACAGCAGCAACAGCAGGTACCAAACAACGAGCAACTACAATTTCAACAGCAACAACAACAACCCCAGCAGTCACACCAACGGCAACAACAGCCCCAACACCACCACCAACAATCTGGAGTGACCCAAGTTTATGGCCCGACCGATTTGTACAAAGACTAAGAAGCATCGAAAGCGGCCATAAGCCCCTGCCCCCCACCACCCCCCGCCCAGATCCGCACCTCAACGAAAAACAAGAAAATATTATAAATAGTATAATAAACGTAAATTGAATGTGTTTTTTGTGTCGCCATAGCCCCGAATCATGGGATTATCCGCATCCGACAGCCGCCAGCCGCCAACCGCCCGGCCACTGTCGATGCCATTAAGCATATAAAAATCGTATAAATATATAAATATATTTACTATAGAATAGCCTACGATGCGTAAAGCAAATTAACTAATTGCTGTTGACGGCAGCATAGGTTAGATGCAGCAGCGGAAACAAAACAGCAACAGCAACAAAAGCGCAGCAATAAAAGTAAAACCAAAAAGAAAAAAAAACTCCAAATGGAAAAGAATCTAAATGTAAATGCCATAATTTATGGGAAACTAATTAAACAAGGCAAATATGCGTGTAATTTGTGTCTATTTTAGAGTGGCATATGCACGATGATCACAACCACCACCACCACCACCACCCCCACCCGGCCCCTTCCCCATCAGACTACGATATACAAAAATAGAATCTAAATGTGAGATTATTTTCTAATTTCTTTTTTTTTTTTGGTTTCATGGGAATAAATGTTTGTTGTATGTGAACAAAAATTAGAATTAATTGGTCTTAGATTACTTTAAATAAGTCTAAACTGATCCATTGAAACTTTGATATACATTCCCACACACAACCACACGAAGTCCTTAAAGTTTTTCGAACTGACTGAACTAAAATTGAAAACGAAAACGAAAATTTTGAAATCCTCCCCATTTCGACTGAACATAATTGGAAATTTCTACAACTTTTAATTAACCAGCATCATTAAATACAATCACAACAAATTTCAAACTGAAAAGAGAGAAAACGGCAGAAAATAGTTAATGTAAACACCGTAAGAAAGTAGAGAAATTGCACATAGAAACGAACATAAGAACCGAAAGTTGAGAGCACCAAAAAATACGAGAAAGTGTAGTAAGCGGCATAGAATTTCGATAAGCGGAGGATGTAACTCGCCGCTGGCAAGGCAACAATACATATAGAAAATAACAAAAAGTACTATACATCTAAATGTTTAGAGGTAAGCTGAAGAAACTACAATTGCATCGACGGACGGGGTGGTAAATCTAGTGAAATATTTAACAAACGAGAAACGGAGGCAAATCTGCAGCGAGCCAAGGCGCCTGCGCAACGTGTAGCAAAAGCAAATTACAAAACTTAGTCAATGGTTAGCGAGTAAGACTAAATCTAAACACAAATACCTACAGTTTAACGGTACATATATATGGTATCATATTTACAACGCAAACGAAAACAAAAATGAAATCATTTAGAGAATGCAAAATTCAACTTGAATGAACAACTATTTTTTACAAAGCCCACAAAAAACAACCAAAAAAATGAAGAAACAAAAAAAAAAATTGGTAAGAAATTATTAAAGAAAAACGAGAAATTATGAAAAAGATGGACGATCGAAGGAGGTTTTATTTTAATACTATGTTGTGATTTTAGGATTCGAAACTGGGACGAAATGTTATGGACACTTTATGCCAATTTGTTTAAAAAGATTCTCAGAAGAGAGCTCACAAAAATATGCACCCACTGTTGCATACACACAGGCGCAGCATAGCAAGGCGACGCGCAACCGAAGTAAATAAATTATATATACACATAAAATCTATACTAAATGTTATCCGAGAACGAGCACGACGGGCCACTAAGAGGTTAAATAAGAATTATAAAAGAAAACACTATACAAATGCTGCGGCATCTAAAGCAAAATGTAAACCGAAAATCGAAAACCAAAAAGTAGCTGAAGAAACCGAAAACGCGATTCTATTGAACTAGAAAAGAATTGCGTCGAATTGTGTCGAACAAAACAAAAAAGAACAACCAAGAAAACCGAAATATTAATGGATATATAAATGGTAAATATTTAGCATAATTATATTTAATTATGTAAACATAGTTATGGTGTAAGCTAATTGCGTATGAATAAATAAATGATTTAATGTTGTGTATGTACATATAAAAATGAAAATATATATATATACATATATATATATATAAATATACATGAATGGTAAATATATATATACAAATATATATATTATACATATAAAATAATTACCTACACGAACAAAATTACCCACACACTGAGACACTCAATCGCGCCCCAATCGCATCAGCATTTTGAATCAAAGTGCACGGCACTCGGTTGCAAATGGCAAAGTTCAAATATAATTCGTTCCCCTCACACACACACACACACATACAAAACAATAAAAGCAAATAAAAAAGCGCGCAGGCCGAGAGGCGATTCAACTTAATTACGTTAAGCGTCTATCAGTTCCCATCCAATTGAAACGAAACAAAACCCACACCAAGGCAGCCAATCAGGGCACTTAAAGTCATCCTTTTCACCCTCACACACACACAGTCACACATCCATAGACAGACCGAGAGACACGTTAATTTATGCATAGAAAGCGATATGAATGTGAGTGCAGCGTAGAATGAGAGAAATAATCAAATAAAATGGAGAAATGTTAATCAAAAAACGACTCATGCGTTTATACTCCCCCACACCACCAGCACACCCCTTCCCCCTCTTTCAAGCGAAAAAGAGGTTAGATAATTGAAATCAATTAAAACACCATAGGCCCGGGCAATGAAGTGAGCGGCAGCGACAAAGCAACCGACCGCCGCGCATGCAATTGAACGCCAATTGAACTGGAAATGCCGGCTGCCGCCCTCTCCGCGGTTTCATAATTTGTGTGATTTATTTTCGATTATAGTTTCGCCCCGGCCTCGGTGGGGGATTTAAGGAAAAACCTGCAACTGATTTTCAAGCCCGCTAATTGTGAGGCGGCCATTTCCGGGCCAATGATTGGCTCGCCCCAACCCAGCTGGCTGGCTTCCCTGCCGCTGTCACGTGTCCGCTGCAGGCAGGACATGCATGTCACGTAGCCGCCCGATTTCTGTGTGTTCCTCGACGTCTGCACCTATCAGGCAGCTTGTATCGATGGGCGAAAAAACCCAGCCAAAAAGAAAACCGAAATCCCGTCGTCATTGCCCCGCTCCATTGACCCAGGGGCGGGCAATGCGCTGGGCGATTTCAATATTTTACTGCAGACTGCATTGCTATCGCATCGGCCGAGCCGGCGTCTGTTTAATATGCGAGTCGGAATGCGGATCCACTCAAAACATAAATAAAGCAAAGGTCTGTCGAGTGGCCCGTGTTACTCATCCGCCGCGTGGGCCGGCAAACCAATCGCGGCTCAGCTCGGCAAATGCATTGATTAACTGACACCCCAGCGATCTTCAATTCCGAAGACGGTTTCGCCAGACTGCCAGCGAATGGGCCATCAAGTTGACGCTTGTTTATGTTGATTTTTCGAATGCAAAGTGGGCCCCGGCCGGCGTAGCGACTTCCCAAGTGCACTTGGGCGTTTAAGTGTTAAAAAACACAAAGAGCGAAGAGAGCGAATAAAAAGAATCCCTGTTTACGGACGTTTTCATATTTCCCCGGGCCGTGGTGACTGCCATTCTCACCTTTATGCCGCTTTGACAACGCTTGGCTGGGGCGGCAACTTGGATGTTTTTATGGCCAAAAGTTGTGGAGTGTTTGTCTGTTTTATTAACCGGCCGCGATAGCAGAACCTTCCAAGGAGCTGCGTTGCTTTCTTATTCATAACACACATGCGGCTTCTTGGCGAGGGGAAAACGGGGGCGTTCAAACTTTTGGCGGCCAAGAAAATGCAGCTCGCAAAGTTGCCTCGTCCTGCTCTCAAAGAAAACATTTTTATGTTTGCTTAACCGGAGCCACCAGAGCCGGGATGATAAAAGTTTGCCATCGACTTTACCTGGGCTGGGCGGTTGGTGCATTAATTGGTCGCCAAACCCATCGGTCGTAAATTGAGGCAGACTCTGGACGATTCCCACAGCAATCTCGTGCAGCCCAAAGCAGAAACCCTAGTACCAAATTGTTTATAAGGCCACGCAGCATGAGTCGCCAAAACCACCGGACTCCTTGCCTATGCTTGGCCCGCCCAAAATTAAAATGAATTTTAACGAGTCACAGCGAAAAGTGTCATCTCCTCGCAGCCTGGCCTGGTATCCCTTACGCCTGGCCAAATAACCCATCCGGCCAGGCTACTAAATTATACGCGATGTTCCCTCCAAGCGCTGCGAGTTGGCTGTGTGTGTGGGGGAAGTTTTCGGCGCGATATCCACGATGCTTCCTCTGAAATTGCGAACAAATTACGCAGAAAACTATTATCGTTAGGAGCATATGTGACGCCAAAGCCGATGCTAACCGTCAGCCCCACCACCCATGGCCCACTCCGACAGAAATGTCCTGCGATTGCACTTCTTTTTGGCACACGCTGCGCCGCCCATCAAGCTGGCCGCGCCCACTGCTTTTGTCTGCTTTAACTCGCTTGTCCCCTGCATGTGTCACACGGTGCGTATACGTACGGGTGGGCGTGTGTGTGGATCTGTGGCCATGCATATGCAATAACCAACAGAGCAGCCACCACCACAGCCACAGCCACCATCGGCGGGCATCATCAGCGTTCACTCGCGCTTATTGTGTCTGGACGACGACGACGATGATGACGACGACGGCGGTCGATGGGTGTGGCGGAGCAGCCATGGAATCCCAATGCATGCATGTCCACGTTCCAGGTTCGTTAAAATTGCGCTGCCATGTTAATGTTGTTAGTTGATTTCAGTTTTGGCTTTCAAAACCGCTGCATCCGCCGCGGCCTCGCCCCGCCCCCGTCCGCCGACCGGAGGCCATCAACGATCCGTGCCCGTTTACGGTCCGGGGTCATGGCAGGATTTCAGGTGATGCCGGCAAAGAGCATTGCCAAAATTGTTAAATACACTCAGCCAGCGTGCCACACAAAGCGAACAATGCGGCTGCCCAGGAGGAGGTCCACCCATCGGGACAGATCGTCCAACTGCCCTCACCCTGCATTTTGCATATGCACACGAAGCGTGTTTATGTCTTTGAGTTATGAGCGACATTCTGTGCTCTGTGGTGGATGAGTTGGGTGGCAGTGGCGGTGGCGGTTCCATCGGTAATAAAAACTAAAGCTGCTGCTTTTGAGCGTCCATGAATTTTAGCAGCGGTTTTGGGCGGGAGGGCGGAAATGAACTAAAACCGAACTAAGCCAAATTAATTGCCCGACTTGGTTTAATGTGGCCGAAAAACTCTTTGATTGCCGCCCCAGAAGCCCCCAAAATGCCAATGGCCGGGCTGCCATTGTCCGCCCTCGTCCCCCTTTTCCGCTATTTTGGGGATAGATTTGTGCTGGATTCTAATTGCGTACATGGCGACCGCCGAGGGCACCGTGGCCCACAATGAACTGCAATAAAACGACACACACACACACTCACACTCAGTGAGCTAGCCAGTCGGCAAAAATGGTAAGGAGAAGGGCGGTAAAAAAGTCTAAAAGAAGACAAGGCAAGAGCAGGAAAATTAATGGTGCTGGCAAGGAATTTTAATAAAAATCCTTCCGACCAGTGCCACTGGCAGTGGCAGTGGCAGTGGCAGCAACCAAAGGTGAAAAAACCTGCCAGCAACTGCAGCTCTGATGCCTGGAAGCCCCGCAAGTCGTTGGGTCGGCGGGTCGGGTCGCCGTGCCGACTGCCCGGCCGCCATCGCCGTCACCGTTTCTGCCACTGCTGCTGCTGTCATAATGGTGCAATTGTTCATTATCCACTAATGAACAAAAAGTGTGTGAATATCGCACACACAAAAACCTAAATGAAGAAAATGCCGCACCACGGGAACCGGCAAGAAATAGAAGATGAAACGGCAACCGCCGGACGCACGGTGTCCTTTGCCCAACGAAAATGCAACCAAAAGAATTTGTCATTAACCGCCACATCGAGCTGTAAGCAAGAGCAAAAGGGCATTAAAAACCTTTGGCGATTCAAATAACCTTCATCTCAAAAGCAGGCAGGCTGAGAGAGAAAGAATGACTTTGAATCTTGAAAATTGAAGATATAATAACCGCCGAGTGACAGCCTCACGGTTTCCCGGTTTTAGACCCACTGTGCGGCATTTGACAAAGCGGCGACAGCAGAATGCAGCGCTTTGTCTCAAAATGAGCAGGTTGTTCTGTCAACAGATACCCGCCGAATGAGTTAGACAGAAAAAGAGACACTAAGCGCCGGATGAGCGAAGAGGCCAAGAGATGGGGAGGCAATGAGGTTGGCCCACAAGCCACTGGGCCGGGCCACTCCTGGCACGTTTGCCTTGCCTTATTTGCAGTGCCGTCCCTACTTCCTGTGTGTGTGTGTGAGGCAGTCTTTGGGGTCCGAAGCGCAGATGCTTTGAGTGCATTACGTGGAATTTTTGAAGCACTTAAGCTGCGCCATAAAATGCTGCTCCTGCTGCTGATTCGACTGCCTGTGCGCCGCCTTCTTGCCCCCACCGAGTGACAGTTGCAGTGGCTCACAACAGCCAGCCCCGTCGTCGTCCTTGGTGGGTTCTGGTCTTCTCGTTTTTTGGAGAGCAGCGACAGGCAACGGGGCCTTTGTCTACGTTGGCGTTTTTTGTCCGTGCGGCATTTTCTAATGACAATTGTTTTGCAATATAAATTGCACAAGTGCGCAATATTTGCCTTTGTTTATGCGAAAACTTCAGCTGGCGCAGCTCGGCAGCTCGGCGCTGTTCGGCTCTTGTGCCTGACACCTGCCCAAAAAAAAAAACGAGACCAAATCAAATAACCAAAAAGCCAGGCCCACCAGAGATACCCACGGCGGGCTGGGAAATGCCGGGCCAGCCATTTGTCTCGGCCTGCACGTTTTCCTATCCATGGGCGGAATTGTGTTCGGTGTTTTGTGTTCTCGTTGTTGTTTTGTTTGTTTGGCCTCGGCTGGGCGAGGCAGTCGGGCGGGCTGGGCTGGGTGTTTGTTGTTTCATTACGGGGCCCTTGCCGGCAGGCCCATCGCCTCGGTTGCCCTGGCAGACGCAGCAGTTGCATTCAATGGCTTTTGTTCCAAGTCCGTGATATTTCCCAAAATTAAATGATGTGAGTTATGAAATTACATTTTCCGGCTCATCTGTGTATGTGTGCATGCGTGTGTGTGCGTGGCAAATGGAATGCGTAAACATGCCAAGGACTTGCACAGAATTTGCCCCTTCGGGCGAATATTTCGTTTCTGGTTTAGGGCGAACCCTGCCCGGCTATCCTGTCAGCCACTCCAATTGGCTCATTTGCCGGGTTTTAAAATATCAATTTTATGCATTTATTAATGCCCAGATGATCCCCACTATCAGAGCTCCCCCTTTTAATTTGCCCACCGCCCCCCACGATTTCATCCCAGCTTTTCGCCATAAAATTTCACAATTTTACCCGTCCCACGACCCCCCTAAAACGGTCGGGGGGTCGGGCTTTCTAAATGTTCAGCATTTTAACGCCACATCAGCGTCACCGGCAGCGCCGACTACAAAGCCCTGCCTCTGTATGCGAGTGCTTGTATTTATAACACTAAAAGCGCACACATCAAAAGCGCCCCGAAGTATGCAACGTTAAAATGCAAGCCGCGCACACAACAACGACGGGGAGGCGACAACGCGCGCGCCCCCGGGGAGGGGGCTGGCCATGGCAAGCATAACAATGCCAACAACAAACTCAACCCGATGGCATTGAGGTTGCGGCCTGGGCGTTCAACGAGTGACGAATTTATCCCTATTTGCATATCATTTTGCAAGTTAACGGTGAATGCGCTCACCGCACACACACACGCACGCACATAGAGGACGGCGTGTGTTTGCTCTCGGCAACGCGGGCTGTCGCGGCCGCCAGCCCCTCCACGCCCCGCCCGGGCAAATATGTAACATTCTGCTAATGTAAATTTATCGTTAAAGAAAAGCGAACGAGGAAAAAGGAAACAAACGCCAACCGTCCGCCCGCCAGGCCACCAGTCCGCCATGCAGGTCAACCGCAGGCCGACCGGCCAAACGACCGATGGCCAGGGCTCCCCCAAGCCACCTGGCCAGTGCACTGGCGTACAATAAATCTAATTTGCGTCGCGTTTAATGACTTTGTCCCAGGCCCAGCAGAGTTGGACTCAAAGGCGCCCATCCATCCGCCTGCCCCTCGCCAAGGAGCCCAGGACGAGGAACGCAGAACGCGCAACTGCGACGGTGACAGCAGCCGACTCGTGAAAATAGTGGCCAAGCTGCGGTGGTTGCCAACGCCACCGCCGCGAGTAATTTGAGCCACCCATATTTTTAGGTAACGCGGCGCAAAGTGCCTCATAAAGTAATTAAAAGCGTTAATTAGAATTATGTGACAAAGTTAATGCGCAAATTGTAAATTAAACAATGTGTGCAGAACCCACGGGCCGTCCCCGGCCACGCTGGGGTTAGCACGGCAAACAAACCGAAAGAAGGTCGCCTGAAGATTCACTCCACAAATCACAGAGACTTTTTTTGGTGGGGGAAATATGAGAGCAAGTCTATTTCGCTTCTAATTGAAACGAAATCCGTGCCAAATATTAATTCAAATTTCGCTCACCACAACAGCCATCAAAAGTATGTTAACTATCGGGTTTCCCAGCCAAGCTGACAGGATTCTTTCGGCTACACAATAAAAATGTCGACAAGACAAAATTAACCCTTGATGGGAGCTTCGGTTGCTGGCCAAACCCGCTGACTAAGCGCCAAAGTATTTTCAATAAATTGTCACTCATCTGACAAATGAATCGCGGCAGGAAACCAGGCCCCTTGGCGCGGCCGCCCGCCCATCTCGTTTCGGCCATGGCCATGACGTGAATTTATCATTTAACTACACACAAAGGAGCCGCTCCTTCTCGTATGGGCCGAGAAGAAAAGAAAACTACAATGCTCATGAGTCTGTAAAACATTTGTTGCTTCGTGATTTGGCTGATTTATGTCCTTTGATAAGTGCTTCAAATTCGGCCCGATAATCGTGCCGGCAAATGGGCCCCAACCCCTCAGCCATTGGCCCCACAAAGCAAAGAATATCTACATATATGTGTGCTTGAAAGAGAGATGGATTTATGACGGCCTAAAACAACCACCCCGAGCATACCAAGCGGCTAAAAAAAAAAAATTATTTTACAATTTGCATATTTGATGCTTTGTGTTTTTGGCTGGGCTGTCGCCCTTTCTGCTGGCTGGCGAGGAGTTTTATTTGTTGCTTTATTTTCTTGTGTTGGCCTTCGTTGGCATTTTTGATTTACAGCCCACGAGCTGCGAGAGTCCTGGCCAACAAACATCCTCGGGCATTTCTTAGATCCTGGACCAATGCCCAATTTCTTCATAAAGCTTGGCATTTTCATTTGAGGCGGCGAAGTCTTTTCTATCAACCGCCTGGACAGTTTGAACCGTAGTTAAGCTGAACAAAGCTCAGTGAGTCCGTCAGTCAGTCAGCCAGTCGGCCAGTCAGTCGGTGCGCCAGTCAGTCATTTATTTCATTTGATTTGAGTTGTGTTGTGTGCGTCTTTCAGCTGAATTTCAAGTTGGCTCACAACGCATTCCATGCGAAATGATTTATTAAAATTCCGAAACGCAATCAGCAAACAGAGAGCCAAAAATTCAGTCAGGCAAAACGGCAAAGGCAAATGACATTAATAATAAAAATGCCTCCTCGTCCAAGGAGTCGTTCGTTCAGCTTAGTCTCTGCCGCGGCTCAGCTCAGTTTGCCCCCTCCAAGTGTGCAACAGTTTGTTTCGCCGCCTTTGACATTCCCATTTTAAATATTCACGATTCTGGCCAACGGAATTCCACTACCAAACGGCCGAGTCTACAGCATGTGGGTGGTGTGGAGGGCTGAATTGAATGCGGTTGTGTTGGCAGCTCGAAGAAATTGACCTCGACTTCGATTGGTTCGTACAGGAAGGGAAATTCATTTACTTTGGCAAATTATTCAGGCAAAACCGAAGCCAAACAACAAATCACAAATTGTCGCATTTAATATGCAATTGGAAGGCAACCAAAACAACCACTCAACCACTTAACATTAGCAAACACTCACCGCATTCATCCACACACATCCACACACACCACTAACTCACACGTGGGGACATTTGCCATGCAAAGTCAATGAAGCGGGCCACAATTTTTCGCCTTTAAGTGCCGCCGCTGCCTCCTTCTGCTTCCCACATTCGAGTCCATGTGCATAAATTTCTACAAAATTATGTTGTTCGTGTCAAGCCTGCAACTACGAAGAAACAACACACACACGCTCACAGAAATGTCGACTATGTCAGCTTGTCAAGATTTAATTCTCCCATGAAACCAAACTGAATCTTTAATGAGAAGTCAGTCACCAACGAAGGAGTGTGTTATGCGGTCCGCTCGTTGTTGTTGTCGAGAAGATCAGGTGTTGGAATTGTCGTCCGTTCGCTGCGATTGGTTGAACAGCCGCCTCCTTCTATATTTCCACTTCAGAATCGTTTTCCTGCTCATTTGGTGTGAATTTTATTTGGTTTTGTGGGCTTTACATTTAATTTCCCATGCAAAGATTTCCAAAATGCACACAGACACAGAGACACGGTTAGGCACTTGACTTGACTGGGCAAATTTATTAATTACTCCAATTGTTGTTGCTGTTTGCTGGCCCGAAATTTCATCTTTTGTCAGTTGACTGAAAATTGCCAAAACAAATTGCTTGGAAACCAAAAACCACACGCACACCATTGACCGCCAGGCTTGTGTATTTGTTGGAAAATCCACATAATGTCCATTACATTTCAGCTCCTAACAAGCCTCTGAGAACTCCAAAATCCTCTTTCATATGCCGTGGTGCCTTTAAAATTTAAGTTCCTTGTTTTCGGAATTTTTTCCCGCTTTTATATGTAAACTAAATAATAATCGAATAAATAAATTAGCTTGAACTAAAAGCATCAAAATCCCCATTGAGTATTTTGAACACAATTCATTTTTGTGAGTGTTTCAAATGAAAACGAAATTCGGTTGAATGTAATTAAACGAAATGTGAATCATTTGCAGGTTTTGAATTCAAAGTTTTTGTGCACAATTCAGCAGTTATAATCGCATTATTTGCAGCAGCAAATAATCCTATTTTAAAAACAAAAATGAATCTAAAATTGTAAAGAATTTTTCCATCGACGCGCATAAATGCGAGACGCCCAAACCTATTAAATCAAAGTTAGAGAAAATATTTAAAATGTATTGAACGAAATTCAACAGTTTCAAGAGAAATTTAAAAGACAAAATAACCAAAGAATAGATGCCCACCTGCCCAGGCCACCGCATAAGGTCGTCGAATGCGGCGGAGTGGCGAGGAAGCCCCGAATGCCCCAGCGAGGCAAGCTGACGCTTTTTATTGCGCCAGCAACAGGAACAACACTAATAACACCAATGCAGCAGCCGCAGCAGCGGCACAGACAAAAACAATAAATAAATAAAAAGATGAAATGGCTTTGTCGCTGCGAAACCGCAGCGGTAACACGAAAAACTCACATGTGGATCGGCTGACACGTAGGAGCTGTAAAAACTACCAAAATATAGAAAACAAATGCGAAACTTTAGGCCACCGAAGTTCGCATACTCTTAAGGCATTTGAAACTTCCAAGTTTTAATTTTTCTTCCCGTTTAACTATTTTGCAGGTTTGCCCTGCTTACTCAGGGTCAAATTTCCTTGCCTACTTTTTCGGGCAGGCACAGAAAGTGTGTTCGGTGGCCGGTGTAGCGGTTCGATTGGAATTTGTTATTTTGATGACATTTGTTGGTAATATTTGTCTTCCCAACCTTTCAGCCGGCCGAGGGACTTTTGGGCCACCGCCCGAATTTTGTATGCTGCACAAAAATCGTGGCCCGCGTACGTGAACGGGAACTGGTTGCCGTCTCGCAGCCCTTTGAGCTTGTATTTTTACCAAGTTTGCAGTTTTCCTCCGTCCGGCGGCGGTCTCAATTTTCCCCCTGCCTTTTTTTTTAGCCAGCCGTTTTTTGGTTAGACAACGGCACGCATGGCCCGGCCCGCGCGCCGTCCAGTTAGTGGCCGGTGTTTGTTCTGCCGCGAACCGTTTTGCGTTTGTCTGCGGTCATTTTCTCTGTTTCGGTTGTCCTCGTTCATTCGGGCTTCGGGATGCTTTGTTTGTTGTTGCCGCGGCACGATTAAAATGTGCTCGACAAAGGAATTATTTAATACACGTTTCGCCCCCTTTTTTTTACGAACATTTTTATTTGCACTCAGCCGCTGCATGTCGACATCCTGGCCGGTTTTATGACTGCATGAGAGCAGGTCTCTTGGTAGCCCTGTATGTGCGTATTTGCCTTGAGCAAACAGTGGGTTGGTTACACATTTGTGAACCGTTTTTGGCACTACTCAAATATTTGAATCCCGGCTCTGTTACAACCAAGGCGACATTCACGGCAGCATGAAAATATTACGTATACGCAGCATTAACATGCACGGAAGGCATCACCATCTCCACCTATCTATCTGGCTGGCTGTGAGTACACACAACACAAACAAGCAGCCTGCCCGCTAACCGGCACCTGCAATTCGCCCTGACTTTGATATGGGCAAACTTTTGGCCATTACAATAAATGCAAATGGCATTGGATGGGGCAGGTAAACATCGTGCCCCGTGTAGCTGCAACTGCTGCCGGGCTATAAAACTTGCCTGGGCTATAAAACGAAAACCCCTTACTAGCATTTACGGGACGCATCTATTTATGGGGCCCTGCCGAAAATTCCAAAGATAATAATTTAATTTGCACCGCCCGACCATAAAAACCGACATAGTCAACAAATTTGCCGGCTTGCCGACCCGATAAGGCGGCCGTAATTTCCATTCATTTAAATATGAAAAGCAAACGCGCCGCCGCTCCTACAGGTGAACTCTCCGCCATAAACTGCTATCAAATTCGTTTTGAGTTATGCTTAAATTAAATGGAAAGGAATCTCGAACCCTCTACAGTGGCGAAATTACATTCACACGCCCATCAATTCGACTACATAAAAAGTTATGTAAATGCCTTTAAATTTCCAGCCGCCACTCGTGCTCGCTTTTATTTACCCACACACACACCAATCGCACTTCAGCCACTTATAAATTGCCCTCCTTGCCTGTTTTTTTTGTTGGGCTCTTCCACTTCACTTACAATTAGCGATAATACAGCGCTTATCCTTCGACCTCCTGGAGAAGCCCGCAAGACATTCCAGCATCGTGGCCACCATCGATTATTATGGAAAATCAGAGTGTAGAAAGTCATGGCTAACCGACGGCAGCCCCAACCAGCGGGCAGACAGCCACCGCCCCAGCTCGCTCGACTGCCAAAGGGGTAAGGGAGAGTGAAATAAGCCAGCCAAGTGGACAGATAGCGGGCCGACGGGCGGGCGGAGCCGATCATTTGCTGCGGCGTTAAAAAGCGGCGCATAAGTGCAGCATCATTTCCGTTACATATAAATACACTTTTCTGCTTCAATTGAGGCAACCAAGCAAGGAGGCAAGTAAACAAACACACACACATACACGGGCTGGCCGGCTGTGGCCTAAGTAGGCGGCATGACTTGGCTAGACGGCAAACATTGCGACTCAAAAGGAACCCAGCCAACAGTCAACGGGCGCAATTTAAACTTGTTACGTGCCCTGTGAGCGCCGTCATGTTGAACGTAATGAAATGTTACATAATACACACACACACACACACACAGACAGACTCGCAGTTAGTCAGACACGGCAGCGTTTTTCTGCCTGATTTGAAGCGTTCTTCGCGCATCCAACCGTGTCCTTTATTATCATCGGATTTAAAGCAGGTCGAAACGGGAAAATTCTTTGTCTGGCACGTTGAATTATATTTATTCCTGACGAGAAGGATCTCGGGATATATTGCTATCGATTCGAGAATGCTTAATTAAAATTCATATAATATACCAAAGTTTTTTATTTAACTCAAGTCGGACATTGGAAAATCCTTGGGATCGCATTTCGGATTTTTCGTACAGGTTTTTCCCTCCTTTTTGTATACTGTAGGTTTGAAAGTGACTTAAAAAATTTAAAAAAAAAATAATTTAAACTAATCACAAACCTCCAAGTTTTTTCTCTTTAAGAGCGCAGTTCAATTTTGAAAGCTCACAAGCATTAGGAAATTCTGTGTAGCATTTTTTTCCAGCATGAAAACCGCACACAGGTATTAATTCGAGGGTACATATCTTTTCGCACTTACTGCATGAGCCCAGCAAAGCGTTAACTTAAAAATCAAAGCCATAAAATATAATTTGCAAATTCCTAAATCAGCATAAAAAATACCAACCTAAAATCAAAAACACCAAGCAAAGCTTCATTGTGTCAAAAACCAGAAGCGAACTGAACTTGATTCGCATTTCTACTCAAATGTGAGTTATTAAATTCCCGCTACGCTCAATTTATAAACGGGAATTTTAAGCATTAAAACGGCAGAAAATTTAAATTAAAAAAAAAAAACAATTCATAATTAAACAACATTTTCTGATTGTCACTACCACGGCTTTCTTTGGTTGTACGATTTGGTGTTGTTTCTTTCAGATAACACAAGATTCCATAATTCTACTGGCAAGAGTTCGTCCTTGCAGATCGGGACTTGAGTGGGACCGCAAAACGCGCTTCCGACTTTGGAGAAACCTTAAAACAATTTAAATTTGTATAGTTTCGATGGAGATTTTCAGTGTTTCTACTAACCCGGCAGACCTTTTGAGTTTAGTTTGCAGTTAAGAAATCGCAGCTCACATAAATCGCTCAATGTTTTGTAGCATTTATGCTGCGAGTAAAAGCCGCAAAGCGGGACAAGAATTAGAGGGCATTTAGGGCTGCAAGAGTTTTGCACTAAGTGAATTCTAAGGAAGAAAATTGCTTTTCGAAAGGAACTTCAATTCGATCTTTTAGCTCGGAAGATTTAAATGAAAGCCCACCTAAAATGTTACAAACGGAACAGAACTTCATTTTCCATGGCCTAGTGAGGAACTGGCCCTTCCTCTTTTATGATCTAATAGAATTATCAATATATCCATGCCAAATCGACGTTCTCACCCAGAACAATAAATTTTATTGACTTTGAATACAGAAATGATGGAAGTGAATGCTCCTTTTAGGGAAAGACAATATTCATCTAAATTCTATTAACTTGGACGCGTCACTGGGGCAGATATGTTCTTTACTTACGTGGCATCGAGTTTGTCCACTAAGTGAGAAACCTAAAGAGAATTCAATACTGTAAGTTATGCCGACAATTAGTTTATACTGAACTACTAGCCTCGGAGTTTCTCAGCAACCCGTAAGCAGTTAGTATGGTCAAATCTGCATTGGTTGGCAAACGACTGAGAACATTTGTATTCTTTATCATAGCCACACACCGGAAGGTAGTGGTTCGAGCACGTCTTAGGGCAGGGTGCATTGCTTTGAGACAAAGCGGTTGCAATGGCCACTGAAATAAAAATTACTTAATGAATCCCATCGATTTAGCCTCAAAATATTAAATATACTTGACAAAATAAGCAGCAAGCCTGTCATTTTTCATGGCCCTATGCCGACTGAAATAGCTGTTTTTTTTAGCCAAACTAGCGAGGGAAATTCTATTAAATGCGTGGCGGTTCCATTTCAAATGAAATCCAACGACGATCCGAAGCAAACAAATCAATTAAATGGGTTTTCCAATAGACTTTAAAGAAACTGCGTTGGCTAACATTTATTATTCCTTACTCTTGCGAATTCTTAATCCGCTGGAATGGAGCCGTAAGTTAATCTATAGCATTTGACAACCATTCGGGAAAGACATGATTTTTGCATAAACCTTTCTTCCGACATTCACCCTCATGTTGATAAATAGTCACTGAAATATGAAGAAACAAATGCTGAACACTTCCCATCTAATTCATCCTGAGCTGCTTACCGGTATCTCTATAAAGCTTCTCTTTAAAATTTTCCTTAATCAGTTCGTAGTAGCATCGGTTTCTGATTGTAAAAAAACACTTGGGTATCGAATAGAATACGCACAACTTATCAACGGGTTCGTAAGCACACGAAATATACCAAGGTGATAATGCCGTAATTACCGGTAGAAATATGGCCACTGCAAATATCCCGAGGTTCAAGTCTATTAATGATTATTACAATAATTAAAATAACTACAAACCTGTTATGGAAGTTTTATAAATCCTCATTTTGTAATACCAAAAAGATTACGCTGCCCGAAGAATACACGTTTCTATTGAATTTGCTGGGTTCTTCAATGCCTTGACTCGAGCGAATCAAGATTACACAGATCTTTCCATTGGAACCAATTTGCAGTGGAAAGAGAAAAACTCATCTTATCAAGCTCGTTTTATTCTAGTGAATGAAGAGAAAATACTGAACTATTTTTGTCCAAAAGAAGGAACGCATTAAGCTTCCCCTGAAGAGCACCTCAAATAAACTATCGATGAGTGAAATAATCCTGCAAGTTTCTGATAGAATATGGAATATAAAAATGTTAAATATCGGATAGTTAATATTTTAATAAGTGGCTGGCTCGATTATGCAATCAAAGTTTTATCCATTGTAGTGTTTATAATTGCCTGTGAAAAGTAATTGGGATCCATCAAAGCAATGGCAATGCAATTTCAAATGAATTATGCCCATCAGCGGCAACCGACAGACAGGCAGCAATCCCAGCCACCGACGAGCACCATAGTCAGCCATAACTCAGGCCAATAAATTCCACGCCTTTCACTACTTTCACCGTGATTGCAAGCATTTGATGATAAATTAAACTGGAGAAACACGCGCGTCGAACCAGGGGAAATTTATTATGCGCCAAAATGCCAAATGGCTGTCAGCCGCCTAAACGCAGCCGTGTCCTGGCCGTCCTGGCCTGCAAGTTGCGCTCACCTAAACCTTTTAGACTTTAAATCCGCATCAATGCATCATCGGCGAAAGCCAACGCAGGCGGCCGGCGGCGGCGGCTTTCGAACCACCAAAGTAACAAACTTTGCTTTGGGTTCTTCATTTTGTTGTAGGTTTTCGTTTTCGTTTCCTTTTTTTGTGGCTGGCAGCTATTTTCCGCTGCCATAAATTGTAAAAATGGCTTCGACGCTGCCTAAAGTCGAGCTACTCGGCGGTTTTGCGGCTTGTTTATGAGCTTCACACGCTTGTCTTTGGCCGTGGTCCCGGCCCCTGGATGGGTTATTAATGTTTATGGATTGGCCTGACAGGACCGCCACATCGCAGGCAGTTGATCTGGGCCAACGCCTTGGCTAATGCAATTTATAATTTAATTTCTTGTCCATTGGAATGATTCATCCGGGAATTTATGCTCACTCCACCGCTGACCGCATTGATCATAAATTTCTAGCCCTGTTTCTTTTTTCTCCTTCGTCGTGGTCACCGCATATGAACAGGTTTTTTAATATGACACCAAAGCCGCTTTCCGTTTTAGGCCGATTTGATTTTGTTGTACATGCAATCCCCCAGTTGTCCTGTTGTCTATCCTGCCCCTGCCTCAGCCACTCTTCTCTATTCCGGGCGCTCTGTGGATTGCGGTTGCTGGTAGGTTCGGCATTCCGGTCGGTCGTGCTTTATTGGTTTTATATTGGCTCATATTTTGTTGGCCAGGGGGACGCACTGCCGGGGACAGGTTGTAAATTGTGAAAAGTTGCCAATGGGGTTTAAATTTCAATATGTTTGACCATGTCGTGCCGGGCCGTCAAATGGCTGCGACTCCCACAGTGGGTGGCCGAAAATTTATGGCGTAATTGAAACCGGAAACTACAACCCTTTGTGGTGAATCTTAATAAAGTTCGCCTTTGTGCACGCCAGTTATTTATTGACAAATAGCAGATAATTTGATTTTCAGCCAATATTTAAAACAATACGAACGAGCTTCCAATCCTAGCCAACCCAGCCAGCCACATACAAAGGTCATTACAGCCGCAAAATCCGTTTGCTTGCTTCTCCGCACCATTTCATACAAGCAAAAAGTTCCGGATGACATGCTGCCAGCCGGTGGCGGCGTTTAATTAAAGGCAAAACTTTTAATTGGCCAACATCTCAGCCATCGACGACCATCGCTGCGTACAGGATCGAAGCATGCAATGCCTAGAAAGGATCAAGGCCAGGCTAAGGGTTCGTGAAATTACGGCTACATGAAATCTAATTCAGAAATTTTATGATGCAAACAGAAGCGTAAATTTCCTTTCGAGCAACCTTTAGTTGATTTCTCTTTTAAGGGAACTTTGAAAAGGATTAAAGGAATTGAAGTGTGGATTTTATGAACCCTCAGGTCTTAAATATTTCCTAATCGATCTGTAGTTTTATGATTCATCATTCCGCCAGCCACTTCGGCGAATGTTTAAGGGACTCGGCCGTTGGCGTGATAAACGCAAAGAGGAAACTTTCATTTCATTTGCGCCTAATAAAACGACATTAAATAAAAGACAACTACCGCTGGGAGCCGAGATAACGCCAAGTGGGCAGTGACAGATCGACGGCAAATCCAAATAGCCGCCACCTCAGCCGGCCGCTCCCAAGGGACCCGCCCACAGCCGCGCTTCCTGCCCAATGATGAGTGTGATGACATTTTTATAACCGAAATTGCGGCCAACAATGCGACGCCGGCCAGCCAAGCGGCCATCAAATGAGGCAGCAAAAACAGAAACACCCGCGCCTCCGCCACACACCAGACAACAGCGGTCAGCAGTAGGCCAAGACGAAGGCATTTAAGTGTGGTCGACTGGGTGGGGAGGCGGCCAGATTAGGCCCAGGCATCGTCATCTCCATCTCCAGGGCCGTGCTCGTCATCGCCACGGCCGTGGCCGACGTGGTGGTGCACATAAAAGCCCATTAACCAGATGTCTGCTGCAGGACATGTGGTCGGAAGGACAGGCGGCTGCTTAAAGTCAAAGCAATGCCGTCGTCCCTGAGCTCCCATTGAGTTATGACTTTAATCTCAACTTCTCCAGGGTCTCCAGGCAACCGCTTGGCTTTGTGTGTGCTTGTGGCTGTCTGCCACCTGGCGGGCCCACTGGCCATAATTCTCCAGCCTGTGATGGATAATAAATTCAGGACTGCAACAGCAGTCCGCCAGCCCGCCGGCCGATGCCAAGAACAACAACCAAACTGCACTGGCAAATGACGATAGCAAATGACGAAATAGAAAATCCGATTGCCAACGTATTGAAAATGCGAATACACAAACTCGAGCACAGGGATCACCTGCGATACAACCGGGCCGAAGCGAGGCAAGCAAGAAACAATAACAGCCACAAGGACAGCAGCTGCCGAATCACACACACACACACACACATGGGCGGAGATATGTTGGTGGGCGTGGCCGACAGAGGCGGTAGGTAAAAATGCGATTGGAAAACGATTTTCATTTCTGCAGCTAATACAAAAGGCAGAGCCTTTGGCAGGAACGGCAGCGGGCGGCGGCAGAGGGGCGGTCAGTGGTCGATGGTCGACGACAATCTGAAAATCAATATTTATGACTGTTGCCTCGCATCTGACGGAAGGGTGGCAGGGACGGGGACGGGGCTAAAGATGAAAAATTCTTGGGCTTTGATTTGCACGTTGCCTGGTTTCGTTGTCAGCCATTTTCTTTTTGTGCCGGGCTTGGAAAATAATAATATCCTGTATTCGATACTCACACACACACACGTGCGAATGTATTGAGCTTCGTTTATGACACTGCAGCATTCGGTGATTTATGCATTCTAAACGGGGAATGTCAGCAAAAAGAATCCGCTCCCCGCTGCCTACGGCCTTGGCCAGGTCAAACGGTATTGTCTTTCATCTATAAGGCCAGCCGGATGGACGGAGGACCAACGGAAGGGAAATTCAAATTAAATTTGTGCTGATCTTAAGTTAGTTTTGTTTTCGGGGTCAAAGAAGGGCAAGAAGGGCAATGCCTTTGCTCTTTGCTTACTTTTCTTGGGGTGTGACTACGGCAAATGGCATTTTTGCCATAACTAAAACAAAAATGGCAATTAATTCACCAAAGACCGAAGACTACACTGGTCGCCTCGGGGCCTCCACTCGACGTTGAGAGAAGTTGGCTGTCTGTGTGCGTATCCTGTCAGGCGCAAGTTCAATTGAATTATGAATTTCCAATTTCAATTTCAGTTCTTTGGTCAAAGCTGCTGCCTCAGCCGCCCCACACCCCACAACAACAAAGGCAGCCCGGCCTGGGCAAACAGTAATTGCTACCTAGCCGAAAATTCAGGCAAATAGAGAAGCGGTAAACGGCCCCAAAAGGCTCCGATTATTTGTCTTTGCTGGCTGGCATCAAATGGGGCCTCGGAAGCCGCCTAGTTGTAATTTTCACCACACACACGAACACGCGCACCACTTTGTCGGATGTGAGTGGGGGTGAACATCAAAACAACCTCATCTCCATGATGTGGTGGCCGTCAGTCGGCCGGTCTGCCAATGCCATCAGCTCGATGCCAGAGCCTTCGAATTCAATTAGAATTTTGCATTTGTCTGGCTCTGTTTTTGTTTAATTTCAAACATAATATTCTCATGCGATTGCTACTTTTGCCACGTGATATGTCCTGTCCAAACATCCCCAAAAGACCCTCCCACCTTTCGGCCAGCTTATCAAATTGCCAACTGCAATCTCTGCAAGAAAATGCAAACGAGGGATAACGTCTTTAATAAATTAAATCGCACGAAAGACATCGGTTGCAGTTAATTGATGTTTCCCTCCCAGTTGTCAGGTGCCCGAAAAATAAACTCTCCAGCCGGCGGCAACTTTGACTACAAGCAACAAATCAGCGGGGTTCGAATTAAAAAATAAAAACTAGACGAGGGTTTCCAACAAGTTGGGCGCTTGTCAGCCTACGGCGATTTTAGTTGGGATTTTGCGCCTGTCAAGTGAAAGGGGTGCGGGTGCCTATGAGAGGATTTTTAATTTAATTAGTTGAAGTTGTTGCGGTGGAAACGTTAATAAGCCAACACCCCCAACGGGCTCTCAAATCATTTGCAAGTTTAGGTTGCGGACTAGCCAACTTTTTTGCGGAACCGCAGCAACAACATGCAATTAGGGAACCAAAGGCGGAAGGCCAAGTCCCTGGCCTAGCCACACATCAAGCAACAATTTCTGGCGTAATTAGGCACCTTCCATTGGACCGAGAATGGAGAGGTTCTTCAGCCCACAAATTGTAGCATTAATTTTAAACATAAGCACGAAATAGCTGCCTCGACCGAATGAATGCCGCATGCATGACAAATGAAGCCAATTAGATGGACAAATGCATCGAACGGGTGGGATAGGTGACGGCATTTGTCTATTTGGGTATTATAATTTAATTATACAGATATTTTTACCCGTCCGTCCAGGTGGTTGACCAGGCAGCTGCCTGGGACTGAACTAATTGAAAACACGCGTCTCAAGTTTCCAAAGCGGACGCCGCTTTCGTCGCTTGAAGCTTAATTGCCATTTGGAATAAGTAATTAATGAAATTCCCTGGCCGGGTTAGTTGATCTCGAATAACTCAAAGCAAAGCAACCACCCGAACGTCGTCGCCGTTGCCGTCGCGTTTCTCAAGCGGGCGTATTAAATTTTCAAATTCGTAGCATACTTTTCAGCGCTCCATTGACTCGCCAGCTTTGTCGCTGGCTTCTTGGCTCCTCGCTCGTCTGCCAGGCTGGTGGCCGTTGTTGCTGTTGTTTGTTTGTTTTGACTTTGCTCTGGTGCATTTTGGCGGATCTGCTGCTCGTGCTGTTTCGTATTTTTTGTGCACACAATTGACACTTTGACATTTTAATCGCAGCGTGTGTAAAATTAAAAAACTTTTTTCATTTGCTGGCGCAGAAAATATGGCCAATCCGCTACCGAAACTGCAAAGAAAACTCCACCAGCCAACGTGACTTGTCAACAATGCAAATGCCCTAACAATGCTGCCAAATTGAAGGCCTCAAAGTTTCTCTCCTCCCTCCCTGCCAAATGAATAAGAAAATCCCATTGGCAAACTGCCTTAATGAATTTCCAACGTAGCTGATCCGCCCGGCAAATTGATTAGACCAAAAACGATGGTCGACATCCCAAACCTTTGCACGGCTTGCGAAATGAAAACTTAAGTCCACAAAACACATTCAGCTTACGGCTCTCACCTGGCAGATACAAACACGGCCAGCTGCCGGGGCGACTGCCTGCCTGTTCGGCTTCTTGTTATCCCGATGCAAGTCGCAAACAACAACAGGGCATTAGGCGTAAGTACAATGGCAAAGGCAGCTGTTTGACAAGCAGCCAGTCGGCCTGGCCGGCCCAGCAAAAACTGCATTAGCAAGTTGCAGGTGCAGCACCAACAGCAACAGCAACAACAACAACCGCAGCTCACTCACAGCCCGCTCAGCCGGGAGTAATTCGCCAACGCCTTGCAACAACTTTAATCCCGAACTTGCATACAAAAGTTTTTCCCCACAGCCCGTGATGGGCGGGCGGCCTGCCGTCCTCCTATTATTTAGTGCGTAGGCAATTCGGCAATGCGGTGCGCAGGGAGGCGCTTAATTACTTACATGGGCAAGCCCCCTTTTTTCGGTATTCCGGTAATGGGAGCCGGGACCGGGCCTCGTCCATGGTGAGATTAAATGCCAGCTTAGTCAAGACTTTTGCATGTGGAATTAGTAGCTTAAGCGAAGAGGCAGGCAGACAGCAACACAGCAGCCCGACGCAGCGCCGAGTGCAGCTTGTGGCAGGCACTTAACACACACACAGGCCGAGCGGAGCTGCATGCGATGCGTATGATAAAATAATTCACTCGACTGCAACTCATAAATTCTCGAAGGTAGCGCATAAATTTCCAACAAATCTCAGCAAAATGCCGCAAAGCAGCCCCAAACCTCAGACTAACCCGCCAGCCCAACCAGCCGGCCGACCAGCAGGCCAACCAGCACAGTGGGCTCCCCAAGTTTAGACACTTGGCCAGGCCGCATGTTTGGCTTACTTGGACAGCTGCTTGTTGTTGTTGTTGGCTTGACTTTGGCCCGGTCAGCCTCGGCCTGTTGGCCGCATTGTTTGCCAAGTTTACGGGCCAATTGTCGATTAAAAGGAATCTTTAATTCGAGATCAAACGGAAGGCAGCAAACTTCAAGTTAGTAACCTAAAAGAAACCTTAACTCCTCAAGCTAATAAGGGTCTTAAAATCAAAGTTTATTCTTTTGAGGGCAGAGGACATCGCCTTCAAAATGTTTAATGTTGGCAGAATTTAAGATATTGATTTATTTATCGAGATCAAATTGCTGTAATCAAATTTTATGATTCGCTCGAGAAACTAAGCTGGCAGATTTGGAAGGAAAATAAACCTATCAAATGGAATAGAAATTCCCCAAATGCAACGAATCATAATTGCAATATTTTTCCTGCAATCTCTGTAAATTATTGGGATTATTTTTGCTTTTCTTTTATTTTGTTGGCCGTGTGAGCCGGCGATGTAAAATTTATGAACGACACACTTCAAATGCATTTGCTTTTAGTGTTTTGCTGGGGATTTTTGCATACGAAAGTGCGGCCAAATTCCAATTTAGTCGGCATCACGAGAATTCCATAAAAATTTTTACATTTTATCCGTTTAAAAATATTTTTTCTTCAGTGTTTCTCTTTTTCTGCGAGTGGAATTAAAAATCAAAAGAATCGATACGCTCGGGCGGCATAAATTGCAGCAAACTAATGTAAATCGGCAGAAATATATCCGAATAATGCACGGCCCAGATAACGGGAACAGCTTAAAATTTCATTGCGCCATGTCAACATTTTTGATAAAAAAATCAAACGCCGCAGCGACGCCGGCGGAGAAGTCAAATCATTTTGTTATTCAACGGCCAACGAATAAAAGAATCCCACTGAAATTACCATTTTGCCAATTTAACAAACGAAAACGACAAAAAAAAATAAAACAAAAAACAAAAAGAAACGCCCAAAATTCGTTGCTGTTGCATTTTCCACGCATCATTGATGCTCAATGGTGTGTGCACACACTGATACAAAATGACGGCGACGGTGGCGAGTGTGTTGCTGTTTAGTGTGTGGGTAGCTGTGTGTGTTGGGCATGAAACAAAAAAACTTTGGCTTAAACTCGCATCGATTGGTCGGCCCCGAGTTTCTCCTTCGATTGGCACACGTGCTCAAGCCTAACTAAATCAAATGCAAGTTGAACTAATAAACGGAAATGCATCCACACCCACACACCCACACGCACACCCCTCGCACACTTGACTAACTGGGCCAGAGCAGCGAAAAGAAACGCAAGTGCAGCAAAGTCACATAAATTAAACGACAGCGCCAGGGAAAAGTCTTGGACGGCCAATGCCGTGGGGACGCCAACAGCTCTGTCGTCCCTGGGCCTAAGGACGAGGCCGGCGGGCTGTGCTCGCCGCCGGTTATTGATTCACTCGCACGGATGGACGACGGCCGTCGGGCTGGCTGATGCCAAACGAATCCGAATCCCTTAAGATTCTAATTTATATCACTGTATTTCATGAGAAACTTATTTCCTATTTCCGCGACACACACACACGAAATGTCGTACGTGATTCAATTATAAAATGCGGTTTTCAAATCGTTGCAAAATTTATGTATTTCATTTTATTCCTCGCTCGTTCACTTGTCTTACATTCCGGGCGCCACGGGTCGGGGCGGGGTGCACATGTGGACAGGACATACTTTACAACACCCAATGGCTGGCGCGCATTTTAATGGACTGACTCGGTGGGCTCGTCCCGGCCTCATAAAAACCCATAAAAAATGTCCCCCAAAAAATTTATGCTCGTCGTTTTTTGTTAAAGGAAAAGGCGAGGCGAGCCTTCGAAATGTTAAACAAAATGCACACGGCGGGAATTTTCAACACTTTTCCAGCACTTGCCGGCGAACAAAAGGCGAAATCAAAGCCCGGGACAGTTGGGCAGACGGGCACTTATAGTTTTGCGCTTACTTTGGCGCATTTCAAGCGCACTGGGCTGGGGTTTCGCACAAAAATTAATTATGCACTTCCGGTGGCACAAGTGTCATTGGAAAGGCCGGCAGCAAGGACGCAACCAGCGGCAGGCAGTTGCCATAATGAAAGGTCCTTGCGGTTGTCTGCGCTGCCACTGCCACTTGCAGTGCCCGCCATTGTGTGCGCCTGCAAGGGCCGTCGTCGTCGTCGTCAGGTGGCCGGGGAATGGAATTTCTGGTAATTCATTGTTGGTCTGGGATTTGCCGCCACCGCAGCCGCCATTGCCGCCACCGCCATCATCACTTAGTTGGCAACAGCTTAAGCAGCTAATTGAGCGGCCCATTGCCTGCCTGCCAGCCGACTGAGCCGCCGTTTTGTGGCGCTCTATCAATTTGCACAGTTAATTGCTGATTGACCTCAAAAGTTGCTTTTAATGTTGCTGATAATGGTTTTGCGGGCCAGCCGAGTGCCCCGAATTGCACGCACTTACAAGATGACGTCGGCCCGCCCACAGCGGCAAAATGGGTGCGGCTATGCAAACGGACAGCGGCAGGAGCAGTTGCCGGGGTAAACATGACGGAGCGTCGTGTATGAATAATGGATTTTCATAAAAATGCATTTAAAATGAACAGGAAACAGGAAAAAGAACAGTCGCCCTCCAACCCACCCACAGGATTTTCACTGCCTCGCAAGAAAAATGACAGACAGTGGGTTGCATTTCCTTGTAGCTTTGTATGATTTCCTTGACATTTATTTGTCCTGGACGCCAACGGGGGCGCTCCGTGATAGACAGATACGCCCCTGCCCCCAGCCTGCCACTTGGCTGCATCATTCACGGTTTGCATCTGCAGCACACAAAAGTCATAAATCGCAACGCGTGGATTATGCAATTTTCATGTTGGCATCACAAAAAAGAATAAAAACTACACAAGACCCTTCGGGCCAGCAGAGAGATCCTGCTGGCAACAATGCATTTCGTTTGGGGCGGCAACAATAAAATTATAAAATATAAAAGAAGACAACATGAAATTGCTAAATGTCTTAAGCAAAAGCGGAGCTCACTGGGGGCTGCCACCAACCGGAAACGAGCTGTGCACAGGGAAATGCGCAGCCCCCGACCGTCGTCCTCGCAAACGGAAGTCATCAAGAAGTGATGCCCCCCACCAGCCGGCAGGAGCAGCGCTCGGCCTCGCCGGCAATTTGACTTATTGAATCGAAGAGGATCTTTTCCAGGAATTTTCTTTATATATTCCCCAGTCTACCCCCGCCGATGGGGGATTAGAACACAGCGAATCCCTCGGGTGGGCTAACAAAATTTTTTAATAAAAGCCCAGCCAACGCAATGGAGGCTAATCTACACTTCCCCGCCCCTCTGGTAAGTGTTGAAAATCAAATTTTAAAAAGGACGATGGCTGCTGACGCAAAGCTGCCAAGTGTGGAAATTTTTAATACATCAACGCAAACGCGAACCACACGCACTCGCCCATCACACATGCGCCGCGGAGGTGTGGGTCCCACCAGTGCAGCAGGACACCAAATGAAATTCATAAATAAACCAAACGCCAGGACAACGCCAAGACCGCCTCATAACCAAGGAAATGGCCAGCTCCAAGCTCGGAAAACAATTCATATGGAAAACACAAACCATTTCCAACGTCCCCTCCTCCCCTTGCCATTGTGATGGTCAGTCTGACCCTCGACGGACTCATGCATTATAAAGTGTCTGGCAATCATTTGATGCCTGCGGCCGACGCATCACTAAGTGGTCCACCCGGTTGGGGTTCCTGTGGTTCCCGACCACTGACCGTTGCCCGCAGCTAAATAATTTAGCTCTACGCCTGCTGCAGGCGTCCATGTGCTGCGGTCTGTCCGTCTGCCCGTTTGCCCGCCTGTGCATTTTTATTTTAAACGCCGCTGTCAATAAGCAAACCAAACGAGGGCAATTTTCACCCACAGGCCGCTCCCAACGCAGCACAATTTAGCCACCTCTAAATTGGCAACAGAATATCGAATTAACGCCTTGCCCAGCCTACAAATTCATGGTAAAAAAGGCGGAGGATAATTTCGTCTTTCTGAAAAGCCGCAAGGGAAGAGGCGCCCAAGAATTCTAAGAACTAAGCGAGGCAGGCGGCTGAGCGTTTATCCTGCCTACCTGCTTCCCAGTTTATTTGCTTATTCTCTGAGCTTTCTATCCGCAGGCTGGCGTGATCTGTCATTGTCTCTCTCTTGCCTAGTTTACTGATATTGACAGCAAACTTCTCCTCTCCTCGTCATCCTTCTTGACTGGAATTGAACAGATCCACTGACAAAAGCAGCGACTCTTCCCTGCCTGTAACTTCAGTTTGCTCTTTGCTGTCGTCTTTCTGCTTTAGGCCTGACGATCCGTTTCATAAAAATAGAAAGGAATTTCAATTATCGCCTTGTCACTGTGGGTGCGTGTGTGTGTGTAGGCTGCGGGTGAAATGAATTGAACTTTGTATTTTGTGCAAGTAATTGAAATTTAATCAAAGCGAAACTTGGCAAATGTCAAACAGTTTTTGTTTATTATTAATTTGCATGTTGATGGGAAATTGACAATGTCAACCGACTTGACATTTGCCCAAGCAAACCGACACCAACAACAACGAGAAAAGCGACAGCAAATAACAAAGATCCACTCGTGTGGAATTGTCTAAATTTACGAGAAATTGACAATTAAGCCAAATGCCTCCGGCTGTGACGATTCTACTTTTCCAATGCATTTTTAATAAACAAACCAAAGGCCACTGACAGGCTGCCGAGCGGCAACAAAACAAAAGACTCTTTCGCAATAATTGATTAATGTGCCGGAATGAAGGGCTGTGGGGGTTGGCGGTCTTATCACTGATGAAGCCCGGCCTGTCGCCGATGAAAAGTTTTCCTATTTAGCGAGCGAATCGCATAAAATTAACCGACAGACAGACTTCGGCAGGGGGTCCACCCCCCGGAGGAGTTTTCGGGTCGCTCGCTTGGCTGGAGCTGGCGCTCAACTAATTTAAATTAAATGAATATGCTTTGATAGCATTTCAATTAACTTTGACGGCCTTGTGCCCATTTTTGTGGGCCCGCCATTTCCCGTTCATCTTTTTGTGTTGGCCTCCTGCATTCAAATGCAGGCCCCCAAACTACTCAACTCAACTCGGCTCATCTCAACGGCCGTCGCTCAAATATGCCCTTTCCCATCGACAGGCCTGCAATATAAATGAGTTGGCCGGGCGCGGCCAGGAGTCGTGGCGGTGGCGGCGGCGATGGCAACTCATTGCATTTTGCAGGCCAACTAAATCACCAGAAATCAGTTATAAATTCGTGGGTCTCGTTGAGCTCAGGCCCGGACATGCTGTGGCTGCAGGACATTAGATTTACCAACACATACGCATGATTCCCTTTTACCCTAAGCCGTGGCCGGCTGATAACATTGCGACACAGCCCCGGCCATGCCCACCCGATGGACTTTGCGCTCCGCTATCTTCCCATGTGTGTGTGTATGGGAGTGCGCCTTTTAATTATTCAAATAAAACAGCATTTTGCCAGCAGGGACATGGATTCGAATCCACAGCAACGATGGACAAGACCGTGGGCACTGTGGGCCCAAAATGATTGAAACTCTCAGCTCGGAATCCCTCAAAAGCAACTCAGCTCTTTAAGCCGCAAGAAAGGTTCGAACACTTTAAGCATCTGCTTAATGTTATCTCATTCCGAGAACATTTCTCCAAAGGAACCCAAATCTATTACTGATCTTGGACTTTCAATGGTTCTCTCCTTCTCTTTTGAGCTTAGGGTTTTCTCATTCCGAGAACTGTTTTCTAAAGGAACCCAAATCCATTTCTGATCCTGAACTTTAAATGGTTCTTTCCTTCTCACCTGTGGTTACGGTTTTCTCATTCACTTTCTCATCCTGCTCTTCTTCTCACCTGTGCAGTTTGGGAACCACTGTGCCTCCGTCGCATCGACAGAGAGGACGATGTCGACGGCGCAATACCGACAACCATTTTGTGTGCTGTCATTGGCAATAAGGCCGCCGGGCAGGGGGGCGGTGGAAGGCAGAAATGCTCATTTAGGCTTTCCATCCGTCAGTTCATGGGTTATTGCTGGACAGGACATTAGATTCCTCGTTCCTCGCCGGCGCCATGCGCTGACTTTAATTTGCCGAGCCAACCGCCATGCAATTCCAATCCCCGGGTAGCCGTCCTTCATCCTGCTTTACCACCCACCACCCACGTGAATGCCTTGCTCGACATGAAAACATCAAACAACATTCGTCGGTTTTTAATTATTATTTGAAATCACGATGAGGACCGTCGCCCCCAACCAACCCAACCCAGCTCACAGGACCGTCCACTGCGCTGGGGGATCTAATGAAACATTAGCTGTCCTGTCCTGTCCGTCCTGAGGGGCGTCGGGCGCGCCTGAGCATAAATTTTATTGTTTGCCATGAAACAACAGCGGCCATGGCACAGCCACGAGCCTGGCAGCAGGACAATCAATTACGGCATAGGTCAGGCAATCACCTTAGGCAGGCATTACTGTAATCGATCGATGGGCAGTGGCGTCAGCGATGAGGAGTCTCAAATTTATGAGCCTCGCTTGTCTGATGCGACAAGGACCGGCGGGGGAGGCTCATAGAAGCCGCATGGTCACTTGGCCAATAAGGCTATTTGATTGCTTGATTGCCTTGGATTTAATTGCTGCCCGCTCGCCTCACCCCACAATTGGTGTGTTGTAAAAAAACCTGATGAACCTTTGCCATTTAAGGACATTCAGGCTGCCTCGAATTCATGGCCATTGATTGCCCAAACGAATTGACAAGGAAACCAAAAACAACTCACACACACACGCGTACGGGTGTAGAGGGCAATTTGATTGATAAGCCCGAGCAGCGCCAATGACCAGGCGACAGCCACCGTCCCCGTCCACTCTGTCAAGTGCCAATTAAACTAACGCGTCGGTGGCAGCGGCGGCAACAGGCCGACCCGATAAAAATACCCGATATTTTTTCACAACTTACTTGGCCGCCCCTCCACCCTAATGACCCCGGCAGCCGCGTTGACGTTGATAGGCCACAACAATTTCCATGGGACAGCCGTTTACTATAAACGTCAACGGTTCGTGGCTGGCCGACAAAACGTGGGCCCCCCAAAAAAAAATCAAGAAGGCGGCACAAAAAAACTTAAATGCCAGCCAGCGTGAAATCAAAGTTGATGGTCGCCCATTGATGAGCCCTAATGAATCGTTTTCTTATGCGCTCGAATGGCTGCCGCCGCCGTCGCCGGCGTTGTCCTGGCGGAAGCGCCTGCCAAACCAGCCGCCGACCACACGCACAGCACGGACCGTTGTCGCGGTTTTGGGCAATTTAAGCGGCGGTTACTTGGCTCACTCTCTCCCTTTGCTGTCACTGTCATTGGCTGTGGTTTGGCTTTGGGGCAATTAACGGCGGCAGCCCGACGATGGCATAAAAAAACACCAGAAACAAAAACGAACCAGCAAAATAAACCAACCAACGGAAAGAACTATAAAAAAAGAAAATTCAAGGATTTACAGGCGAGTCTACCCGACTGCAAAATACCCAACCCATCAGCAAGGAAATATATCAAAAGAAATTACAAGAGAAATCTGAATCTAAAGTTGCCTCTGTTAATTTTTGAATAAAGAGTAATGTACAAATTTTTAGAGAGTATCTTTTAAGTTATGGAGACTTATTTAGGGATCGATTTGTAGCCCCAAAATTATTAGTTTTATTATAATATCTTATTGAATACAAGGCGGACGGGCAGGCGGACAGCCACGCAAATGGACAGATAGATGGACAGATCGGTGGCTGTTTGGGCAATAAGCGGTGAAGTTTTCAAAAGTGGAGACTGTTGGGAAGATGGACAAGCAGATAGAAGACGGAAACTGTTGCTGGACAACCGAACAGACAAAGCGAAGAAACAATCGACTGAGGGATCAGGTCAAGCTAGAGTGAAATGGCAACCAGGCGGACAAGCTGACGGGAAGAAAGATGGACATAGAGTAGATCCAATTGTAGGTAACTTTGGACTGTCACAAAGCCTGGCAAACACCTTTTATACCCTTGTGCCTGCAGGACAGAGCATAATACAAATAAACTCGGCTTGTTCTTGTAAAAGAGATTGAGGCGGAAGGGGCGCCGAGGCGGGCAGGCTATCAATAACCGCAAGCGCTGGGGGACAGTCGGAGTGGCCGATGAGAAGAGGGAAGCCGGACGGTTAACAAGCGACTTAATTCAGGCCAAGTTGATGAAGATACAAGACAGATGTGCCGGCCATTGCCGGGCAGGTGGAACGCATACAAATAAGAAAATTTCACCGGCTGCTGGCTGCCTCAAAACAAAAAGAAAAACAAAAAAAAATCGATTCGAAGGCACAAAGTCCCTCAGACGGAACGCAGGCTCCCTGCTCCTCCATGGCCGGAAAGAAGAAACGCCGACTGGCCGAGGACTCTTTTGTGCCGGCCAATACAAATCGTTAGCAATTTTCAAGCCCTGGACAAACGGAACGGGTAAGATGGCCAACTATGCGGCAAACGGAGGCGCACACACCTTCCCGTTTTTGTGAATGGCGGCCACTGACGGACAGAGGGCCGAATGTACGGTTATATTGAACATTTGTACAACTCGCGCGGTCGTCTCACTTCCCGGCCAGCCAGCCCAGCCAAACAATCTTTTGAGCCGGGCCCGGGCCAGAGAAGCCGGGGGATCTGGAGGACCGCTGGTGGGTTGGACTTCATGTTATGCATGTCTGTTTGGGTCTTTACGCTGGCTTGATTGGATTTGCCGATGCAAATGAAGAATCCAATTTTTAAAGTTTGTTTTTCGTTATCATCGTGGGCTCCTTGTTAGCCAGGCAGGCAGGGGGTATTCGTGGCCGGCGTGCGGTTGTCCTTTTGGCAGTGACCATTGGCCAATACTCAGCTACCTGTTACAGTTTTTTATGTTGTTGGCACGCTTGTTGTGTGTGTTCTTCGGTCACATCATCAGCCGGAGAGAAGCTGCCGCCCTCCCCAATGACCAAGAAGCAAAAACAGTCAAAAGTCCTTTTGCCAGGCGTTTCGTGTTTTTGTTTTGAACTGGCCGCAAAATCGGATTTTCACTTTTAAACAATCGACGGTGGGTGGACGCTTGGCGACGCCTTTTTCTAAGGGCACCAGCGTTTTTTCCCTCACCTTTCAATCACCGGAGAATGCTTAATTTTCGTCGGTCTTTGGCTGAGTTTATCTCAGTTCTTCTGTGTTCATTTGGGGAATAGATTTGCCAAACTATTTTGACTAAATTGCCAGCCAGTGCGGAATTGATTGGCCACCGGTCGGGAGCGAGCGATGCGTTTATCGTGGTTGCCAAAACATTCCCCGCAATTCCCCCGGAAAATCCCACAAAAATTGTATTTTAATTATAGCCTCTGTGTGGATGATATCAAACCCCTCCACGACCCACCGATAAGCGTTGTTCTTGCCAGCCTTCAGTTTGAAATGCAATTTCATAGAATTTAACATAAATTTTCACTTGCACACGAAACACGACCATTGAACGTACACCCGCGGGCGAGTTTATCAAATTTCATTACATTTAAACACGAACAATTGAGTTTGTCAGCAATATTACAAGTAAGAAAGTAACAGTCGAGCTAGCACGACTGTTATATACCCTTATTCGAATATTTTCGACTTAAATTAAACAAAATACGCCGCTCGAATTAGTTCCCGATTGTTCAAAATCGGTATCCAGGGAACACCACGGGGAGGCCATTGCAA